>JARQZK010000002.1:452500-500000 GCA_030704885.1 Cynegetis impunctata
AACTGATCTCCTTGTTAGTTTTGATATTGTCTCCTTATTTACAAATATCCCCATCGAAGAAACACTTTCCATCCTAGACACGAAACATCAAATATCCCCAGACAACCTATCCCTGATCAAACACTGCATGGCCAACACTTACTTTATCTTTCAAGGCAATTTCTACAGACAAATTAAGGGAGCCCCAATGGGATCCCCTCTCTCCCCCGTCATAGCCAACATTTTCATGGAACATTTCGAAACCCAAGCTCTCTCGTCATTCGACCTTAAATCATCATGCTGGCTACGTTATGTAGACGACGTCTTTGCGATCTGGCCCCATGGCGGAGACTCATTGCTCCACTTCTTGAATCATTTGAATGGCATACATCCAAGTATCCAATTCACAATGAAAGTGGAAAACGATGGGTCTCTACCATTCCTCGATGTCATGGTCAAAAAACTTCCATCCCAAGGCTTCTTCTATTCAGTTTATCGTAAACCCACCCATACAAACCGTTATCTGAACGCCCAGTCTCACCACCATCCCTCTCAACTTAACTATGTAGTTAATAGCCTAATCTACCGCTCCATTCGACTATCTGACGACGAACACCGTGAATCAGAACACAATACTCTAAAACATATATTACTACAGAACGGTTACAACACATATCAAATCAACAAGAACATACGCAAACACACAAACATCACCCCACCTCTACCAACTTCCAATCGCACTGACCAAGAATCTACACCTAAATTATTCCTTCCTTACATCAAAGGAGTAACAGATAAGATCGCGAGATCTCTCAAAAACACAAACATCAAAACAATATTCACCACCCAACAAAAACTCACCCATCTGGTCAGATCCGTCAAGGATAAAATTCCTAACGAAAATCACGGTGTTTATGAGATTCCCTGTTCCAATTGTCCTCGTTCTTATATAGAACAAACGAACCGACGAATTCAGGTCCGTGCCAAGGAACATTCACTTTCAGTAAGACACTGAGATATCACCAACGCCCTTTCCCAACATCACACTCAAACAGGCCACATTATCGATTTCCCCAATACAAGAACTATTGCTCCCGACCGATCTTTCAAATCCCGAATTTTTCGTGAAGCTGTAGAAATAGAAAAACGTCCAAATTGTTTGAACACTATAGATGACAGTCACAGACTCCCATCAGCATGGAAACCACTTCTCAGTGGCCGCCATGTCACACCCAATCAGAGTGCATCCCGCACTGATGAGCGTGAATACCCCATTGACGTCAATACTACGTCAATAACTACGTCAATGGAGTACCCGCCCCCCTCGCCTATGAATACGGCCACACGACGATCGGCCCGTCAGTTGACTCTGAAGAGTAGGCAGGTTGAGACTTCAGAGTTGACAGGAAGCAGTACGGTTGGTGGAGTAGGCAGGTTGTGACCACGCAATCGTATTGTTTCCGATTCCTCCTAATTCGATTCGTGGAGTACGCAGATTGAGGCCACGTATCTGAATTATTTTCCTTCTAATTCTCCTGAAGATGGCTTCGCAAAAGGAGCCGAAACGTCGAGATTTTTCAAATCTTTTACGCGGTTCATTCCGAGAACCAAGTTTTTCAAATACTTCCGACCGCGGAAATCTTTCTGAACATATATATATATATATATATATATATAATTATTTATTCGAATTGTTGTTGCCTGTGAACTATTTCTAATCTCTTGATAATTATTAGCAATAACAGGCTTGTTGAATCTTAAAAAACTTGATTTTATTGAAAAGGTTGACGTTTCGCCACGACATTCGTGGCTTTATTTTTTTATTGAAAAAGTTTTGATAAAGCCACGAATGTCGTGGCGAAACGTCAACCTTTTCAATAAAATCAAGTTTTTTAAGATTCAACAAGCCTGTTATTGCTAATAATTATCAAGAGATTATATATATATATATATATATATATATCTATATATATATATATATATATATATATATATATATATATATATATATATATATATATATATATATATATAAAGATAAAGATAAAGATAAACTTTATTAGTACGTTAGGCTATACAGCGTGTACACGTCTAATGTAATAATATTTTACACTTCAATACAAACAATTCATACGTGTATACACATACACATATATAAGTAAATATAATAATCAAAAAGTCATACGCGCATATACACGCATAATAAACATTCATAAGTCTGAGTAAATAGTCTAAAGACAAAACGAGATAATTAAAATAAATAACAAAAAAAGGTATAAATACAACAACACAATTTAAAATTTTTCAAATAAGTCACATTGGCATTTTCCTGATAAATTGAGGTAGAATACTATTTTTGATTTGATCTCATGCTGTCAATTGATTTTTTTAATCTTTCAGCATTTACAGTCTGAATGTAAATGGAATCACGTTGACTTTCACTCGTCGTTGGCGGTATATATATATATATATATATATATATATATGTATATATATATATATATATATATATATATATATATATATATATATGTATATATGGAAGTAACAAATCAAAGAGCTAAGTTTATGGAATGTTGGAATAATCAGTTTATTTTTCTGTTAAATACTTAGTATTTGGCAGTTAATCATTTCCTTCCATGAACTAGTCACTATTTCACTTTCAATTACCAGAATATTGTTTCTGCGTCTCATAAATGAGGATAAAGATCTTCATATTCAATTTTTATGCTGAACTACTTGAAATTATAATTACATCAATTAACAACACATAAATTAACGAATTAATGCTCATATTTCCACAATCAAGATCGAATTTCATATGAAAACAAAGAGCAAAAACTAATACAAGGGAGACTTCGCTGTGAACATTATTTTTGTATTCTACGTCTTCGTCATTGCAATCAAATTCACAACGCGAGGAGAGCAACATCGCAACATCCAAAAGTCTGTCTTTGCGGTTTGCTTTTTTATCACAGCTCCCCGTCCTCTTTGTATTCATCCCTTTGAACGCAGTAAGCGAGATTTATGAAGCGAGGTGTCGCTAATTCGAATAAAGTGCAAATTTTATCTGTACCCAATTTGCGACACCGAAACGAGACACCCTTCTCCACTTAGCGCCGTTTGAAGTCTTCCGGTTTTGACTCTCTTCAATTTCTAGCTGTTAAGTAAGCCATTTTAATATTTAATATGCGTATGCAAATTCGGGGAGTTTTTTTAGTTGACGTGTACCCGTTGTAAAACTTATTCTTGCCGAGCATATTGATGTTGTTGGAGGGCGCATTTCAAGCAACTGAATATAATACTAAATTATTTACGCAGTCTGATTAGAATCATCACAACAAAACTCACTGGATGATTTAAAACCATCGAAAAAAGTTTTAAGGGAGGATTTCGCTAGATGGATATTCTCCCTTTGAGATTTTTACCCGGAGGCAAAGATAAGGGGTAAATAGTATCACGACAAAAAGTAAGAAGCTGGTCCGATTTTAAAAATTCCAACGGATATCGATAAAACACATATGATTTCATAAGAAAAGTGTTTTCAAAAAATTTTCCCCACGAAGAATACAAAAATTATAGCGTTTTTTAAATTTTTTTGTCCATAGACATGTGGTGCTATCTATAAATCTTAAACATAAACCAATTTTTACAATAATGAAATGAAATTATAGCATTTATATATATAGTTCTTTAATTTGTATAATATATTCAAGAAATATTGACGTGGCGCCACCTAGAAATAAAAAAATTAGTAAAAATTATGAATTTCACTCAAATTTTTGATTATATCTCAAATACTATACATTTCCCGATATAGTCACCATGAGGAAAAATGATCTGCGATAGACTTATCAGGCATTACGACATGCACATGCGCCGAGGGGTTTTATCATTCCTAGTGCTACGCAGTAGGGTGTCCGGATTTTTTTCGTATACCTCAGAACGAGAAATATTTAATTCTGTTCCAATCAAGAAGAATAATCAGTTAATTCGTTTTAATTACCAGTGTAGTATATCAAATCAAATATGCTTTATTGTCCTTAAAATTGTACAATTTATCGACAAAGCGTAAAACTAAACAATAAAAACACCTCAAGCGAAAAAATCTAAGAACTAAACAATGTAAAAAATAGAAATAAAAATACATCAACCCATATTTTCATGAAAAATATAAACAAATTTTATATTATCAACAATAGAATCGCGAGTGAGTGTAAAATTTTTTTCAATTGAAGCTGATGCTCTTCAATTAGGTCATTTCGATCAATTAATGCTCAGAATAGTAGTCCTCTAAAGAGTAATAGGGTCTATCAAGAAAATAAGATTTTGTTCGTTTACGAAAATTGACCCAGGAAGTTATAGATTTTAATTTATCTGGAAGGTAATTTGAATTTTTTCAGCATTGTAAATGATGGACTTCTTTGTTAATTCAGAAGAAGGAATAGGGAGGTGAATATCTTGTCCTGAAGATCTAGTGGAATACCCTTGTTATGCACCGAGTGTACGGAAAGAAAGTACTTATGAATCAAGCACACAGATTCAAGTAAATATAAAGCAGGAAGCATTAAAATCCTATTTTTCTTGAAATAAGGTTTACAATGAGCCCTACTTTTCAGAACATACATGTAACGAATTGCTCTCTTCTGCAATTTGAGAATATTGTCAAGTTGTTAAGAATAACATGAACCCCAGAAGGGAAGACCATGAAGACTCTGAGATTCGAACAATGCAAAATAGGCAATTCTTGTAGATGCCGTATTAGGCCAAGCTACAGAGATTAAGAGTGAGCATTTTGTGCAAAAAGTGTTAGAAGAAAACCAGCTCCGCCATTGTTTGTCAAATAGTTCCACATGATATAGTGATATGTTTTTCACTCGACTTTATTATTTATATCTTTGTTATCAACAATTTTATGCAAAAAATCGCTTATAAAATTGAAACTTTCAGAGTAATCATGATGGTGCCAATAGACTTATTGAAGAAAATGAAAAGACGAAAAAAATGAGAGCTCGGACGACTCAATCAGACCCTCAGTCTAAGGGAAAATTGGAAAAAACCGACCAAAATGCAGTTTTTTCAAAAATTCTTAACTCGCTTATTTTTTGCGTTGTAGCGTAGATCCTCCGGCCAGTATTAGCTATTGATATGAACTTCATATGTGCGAAGATCAGGAACTGTCCGATGCATAGTTTTTGATCTGTGGCCATTTGATTATGTTCATAGTTCAAAACGTTCATCTTGGTTTTTCATAAAAACGCTGAGAAATATGTTAAAAATAAATCTGAACATGACAAAAAACGGCCGAGCGCGTGAGAGTAGTTTAAGAGTGGGGGTTTACAATTATTATCTGACAACGTTTAGAAATTACTGTCACGTTCAAAATGCCGATGCTTTCGAATGTCATACTTCTCCTTGCCTGCTGCTCTACCCCCACTCTTCAACTACTCTTACGCGCTCGGCCGTTTTTCGTCATGTTCAGCTTTATTTTTAACATATTTCTCAGCGTTTTTATGGAAAACCAAGATGAACGTTTTGAACTACTTTCTAAATATTTTTAGTAAATTGAAATCAGACCATATCTGTCGCATTCAGGTCTGCTGGAAAATTGCATAGTAACATAATCAAATGGCCACAGATCAAAAACTATGCATCGGACAGTTCCTGTTCTTCGCATTAATGGAGTTTACATTAATAACTAACACTTACCGGAGGATCTACGCTACAACTCAAAAAATAACCGAGTTATGAACTTTTGAAAAAACTGCATTTAGGACGGTTTTTTCCAATTTTCCCTTAGACTAAGGGTCTGATCGAGTCGTCCGACCTCTCATTTTTTTCGTCTTTTCATTTTCTACAACAAGTCAATTGACATCATCACGATTACTCTGATAGTTTCTGATTAGCGATTTTTTGCATAAAATTGTTAATAACAAAGACATAAATAATAAAGTCGAGTGAAAAACATATCACTATATCATGTGGAACTATTTTACACACAATGGCGGAGCTGGTTTTCTTCTAACACTTTTTACATGAAAAAATCTCTGTAGCTTGGCCTATATCATATTCACCTGAGATGGATTTAATTTAAAAAAACGGATTCAACGTTTTCGAATCATTGCCGAGAAAACCACCACCCGTTTCCACAAATAGATAACTTCCAAATTATGCACAAATTACCGAAAGGAACAAAAAGAACTTACTTAGAATCATTAGAAATTTTTATACTCAATCATAAGGCAAAAGATATCTCGCAGAACGACCAGATTGACTTGATATATTCTCCTATATTTAGTGTATTCAAAAAATAATTATTTTTCTAAGAACATTTCATTGTACCAATTCGGGAAATCCACTCGATTAGCCCTTCTTGAAATGTCTTCCTCTTGTCTATTTAGGTATCTGCAATAATTCTTTCCCACCCGTAAGCGCAAATCTATAATTATGTATTCAGTTCTTGACTCAATCTGCCCAATGATGGTCTAGTGACCGAAATTGCAATCGCAGTGTTATATTTTTTGAAGTATTTTTGTGATAATAAACGTAGTCAATTCAAATTTGGTTTAACAATAAATATAAGCCGAATTGAAATTGAAATTGAATTCAAGTTTTGTTTTTGTTCATTAGTTGTTTTAACTGAGAATGATTTTATTCATACGGCGCCACAAAAGAACAATGTACAGTCAGGGAATATTGACCTAATATACAATCAAATCTCGAGGTTTCTAATACTAATGCTAATGGAAATCGTAACTTTCAACGTTTGATAAACTATAGGGCCACTTATCTGCACGTGAAAAATGTTGAAAGAAAAAACCAGAAGGTACTTTCTTCCTTACTCTGTCCCACTTTGGTTTTGTGTTTTGCTGTCTGCTATTCCTGATAGTCGCACTCTAGAATGCATTTTCCAGAAGTCGAAGTAATTTCTAGTAGATCTACTCATATATTGTCCAAAATTTCTCAAATGTGGTCCCTTACTTAAGAGGGATTTCTGACAGAACCAAGTTACTACTGAATAGAGTTCTACAATTATATTAAATTCAATTCACAATTTCAAATAGTCATGTCTACTCTTAACTCACATTTAAATACACTGTACTCGTCTTCTTTCCAGAAACCTGAAATTCGCGCAAGGACTTAAGTTGTTTTCCCTAAAAGTGCTTTCTTTTACCTAATTAGTTTAGGTGGACAAAGTGTTAGGATATGAGATTATCAGTTTAAGAGTTAGTAGACCGAAAACAGCATAATATGAATAAACATTATATACATATATATATATATATATATATATATATATATATATATATATATATATAACAGAATTCTTCGTGTTATCGAAACACGTTCGTGGCAATAAAATCAAGTACTAGGACATTTATTTGAAACTAATCAAACAAACCTCATAGCGGAGCTGGTTATACGAGTTCACGAAACATCAAAATGCCTCCATATACCTTGGACGGTGTATCTTAGAAACATTAAGTTGTTTATCACAATCAATGGAAATGATAGACAGTCTGTTTCGCCCTTATTTGGGGCTCATCAGTATCATCCATCCATCGAAAGTGATAACCAACCAAATATTTCTAACGGCCTTATATTTTCCTTCATGTGACTATATGGCATATAAATATGACACAGCGCCACTAGTCGGAAACAAATGAATCACATCTTACAGATAGCTGAAAACATTTCGGCAACGTGAACTCGTACGTCCTGACACCCGAAGGGGTTACCATATTCGCTAAGCAAGAGTAATGAGATTATATATATATATATATATATATATATATATATATATATATATATATATAGAGGTATTACAATTAGTTACCTACCATACATTTTAGCTCAAATTTCAAGATAGACAGATATTAAAAATATCTTATCAATTTATTCATTTTAAGTTATTTCTGTACATCCAACCCGAAAACTTCAAATAACCTGAAACTTCATACATTATGCGACAAGCATAATGTATGAAGTGGAAATTAAGTTTAATAAACGTGTTCTTATTTCCATCAAGTGAAGAGTTACCCCGATTCAAAATTTAAAAAAATTATATTATTGCTCTTTCCATAACTGCAAAATCTGTATCCGTAAAAGAGTCTACCTGATTTAAATAACATATATTCAAATTCGAAGTGAATTATCAAAAGTCTCAGGGGCCTTGAAGTCTCCTATCAACAAACAGAACCATCAATTCCATCCTGTTTTGATGAGAATTTAGAAACTGAATAATTTTTCTAGAAATAGATCAGAGGGAACATGTTACACATTACATACAATTTATTCAAACTGTCTTTCAAGCCCACGATATTCTCCAGAAGAGAGGGTTATGGCGGGAACATATTCCCCAGTGTTTCCTCATGAATCAAAACAGTTGATAAGGGGCGAAAACTGCAATCTCATGCACTACAATGAATTGCAAAGTTGAAAATAATGAAGTCTTTTAGACAATATGGACAGAATGGTAGTTTTATAGAGCCCTCTCGTCAAGGTTGCCTTTGAAAGCAGGGAGGAAATGTCTCACCATTTAAAAAACGCAAGTACCATGAAAAATAATTAATTGTGCTTCAAAACAGACTTCTGAGTTTAATCGTTGTATATTCACGAATTTTTGAGAGTCATCATCGCCCTTTTGTTGGTTTTATAGCAAGAATGAGCGCCCATTGAGTACGTGTTAAAATGATCATAAAGAAAAATTAATGGTCGATTTCAGTGTTACCTTCATGAAGCGAATGGATTGCTCAGAGAAATGTTTATAAGTGAAATATGAAAAGGACGGTTGTATGTTGTCTGTTGTATATCATATACATCACATATTATTTTCGTTCAGATGAAAAATTCTTTTTCATAATCGTCCAACATTGTGATAAAATTTCTGTTATTGTTAAATAGATTAAATACTTTACATCAGCGTTTCCCAAAATTTCAGGATTCGCGGCCCAATTTTATTTTCAATAATAATTTTGCACTCCGCATACAATGAAATGTATACAGTCAGGGCCGGATTTAGGCATGGGCCACATGGGCCCGGGCCCAGGCCCAGGGCGACAAATTTTGAGGGCCAGTTAAATTTTACTAAAAAATCAAGAGCGTTTTCTGCGGAATTGCTTTCACTCAGATTTATACACTAATCACTCAACGGATATTGAAGCTCCTTCTTTGTTGTTGATGAATTTCATCATTTGAAAGGTCTGTGCAAAGAAAAGACATCCAGTACAGAAGAAATATTGCTGTCACAATTAAACAGATATATTTTGTCAAAAGATCTCCAGGACTTATATCTAAATGTAAAGGTAGCTCTTACGATGTTTTTGTGTACACTAGTCAGCAATTGTGCAGCAGAACGTTCATTTTCTACTCTTTCACGAGTAAAGAATTATTTAAGATCAACTTTTGGCCAGAAAATGTTAGTTAACTCAGCTGTTTTAGCCATAGTAAAAGACTTGAGAAAAATACTTGACGTGTGAGCTTGACTTTAATGATATCATAATTTTTATGGATCAGTATTCTGACTTGATTGTTTCCTCAATAGAATCGTGTCAACCATGTATCATTGATACATTCGCTAATATTAAAGCTAGGCTTACAAATTCTGAAAACTTTTGAAAGTTCCACTATGAATCGAATGTTTTAGCTCTCAATAAACAGTTTTATCATTGAATCGTTTTCAATTTCTTAATTTTCCATGTTACAAACCACTTTGAAAAAAAACAAAATTGATTTTTTTTAGTTCATGTTTATAATCTAAGTGGTTTTAAAATGAGTGAAGAAAATATTAATTTCTGAATGGATGGTAAACAATAATGAGACATAAAAAAATATGAAGGACGACTGTGTTTCTTTAAAATCTCGTGGGCAACAATAAGTGACGAAACATTTAACTTTTCCTTTAATCCATATTTTTTCATTAATTATGATAAAAATAGGTAATTGTACTATGTTTATTTTAAAAGTTGAAAGGATATCTTGAGGGGTAAGAAGAAATCATAGATTCTCTGCAAATATTCCACATAACAAAGTACTAATTAGTATTATTCCTAGATCATAGTTAGTGAGGTTATATAAAGCTATAACTTTATTAAGATGTTAATTTATTTTTAAGATATTGATGTTCACATAGTATTATTTTAGGTCTGGCAAATTGTCGCGTTTGGGATGCGGGGGCAGCGAAATGCTTTAGGCCCATGGGCGGCAAATTTGTAAATCCAGCTCTGTATACAGTCATAATGTATTTTGAGTTTTTCGGCTCTTAACCTACACTACGACCTTAATTTGATACCTTACTAGTGACCCGCACCAGCCTCGCACGGATAATTTCATTTTACTGGCTGGAAAACACCAATAGACACTTCGAATTATACAATGCTATAAGCACACGGCACCGGCACACCCCGCGCCCGCCGACCGCTGCCAATCGCGACGAAACGTACGGCCCGCCAGCCGCTATGCTTCTGCTTTTTAAATCTCTAATATCTTCTAAGATATAAAGTTTAATGAAATGCTATTTTCGACAATTTTGAACTACATGAAATGTACAACGTATGTAATATATTTAATTGGATAAGGAATAATACTGTATTGTATAAAATAGCTAAAATTTGTAACAGACTATCGAAAAATAACGTTAAAACAATTTGTACAAATAAAAGAAACATGAAGTCATTCTTGGTCGCTAATAAAGAAAAATCTAACATCGGAGAAAACAGTGGTGTTTACAAAATATTTTGCGACGAATGTCCTGCTTTCTATATTGGACAGACAGGAAGGAATATAAATACTCGTGTTGAAGAACATAAAAAGTCAATTTTACAAAACAAAAATACCACTGGCTTCTCTGAACATTGTATAAAATTCAATCACTTCCCGGATTTCAACAAAACCAAATTGTTACATTCAGGTAACAAAGGAAAACGCCTTGACCTTCTTGAAATTCTCGAAATAAGTTCGGCCCATAATAGTCATTTACCCCTTGTAAACGAACAAATTGATTTTCAGGTATCACCTTTGCTTTTGTCTGTTTTATAAATTAGGATGTAATACTCTCCTGTAGTCAGTCTTGATAATGAGTTCATAACTCGAAACATGTCGACTTTTCGTTACTGCTAAATACAGTATCTAAATATTTTTATATTGTGAAACATAAGCCAAGTGTTTTTATTTTAAAGTTTATACTTTATTCTTTATGATGTTTCACCAAGTGATGTGCGAGAATTCAATCTGAGTTATTTATGGAAAATTTGATTCCTTCAATTATTCATTCGTATCTTAGATCGGATTATTATCAACACTTCTCTACGTACTATATAATAGATAACCAATTTTAATTTCAATATTAGTTTTTCAAGAATAATTCCAATCTAGAAAGAAGAAATATTATATAGTTTCTAATTCGCATATTGAATTTATCCTTATGAAACTAAACATGCAGCTCGCGTTTAAGTAATACTGCTGATCTTCAGAATGTTACTGTTACTTACTGTTTCACATTTTGTGGAACAGCTTGCTCTCGTTCACCAAGTGTCTGGAGTGTAACGTGCGATAATTTCTGTTACACTCACATTACTTTTACATATTACATGAAGTGAACAAAGAAAATTCTTCAATAATTTGAAAAATTATCAAACAACTTTCCAAGGGAGCTGGTTATAAGTATTCCCTAACGAGAATTCTAAATTCTCAATCCAACAGTGAATTATAGAAATCACAAGTCACTCCGACTCAAAATCTGCATACAGCTGTTTCTATCTTATTAGATCTCATCAGTGCAGCTTATTTGACTAGGAGTGAATTAACAAATTTTCAATTGTTTCCATATACAAATTGCTGTCGGACTACTATCTGTATGACAACCCAGAGCGACATCCACCAAAGATATTGGAAACCAACAATTCAACCGCTTAGATCGAAAATGCAGAATCTCGACGCGAGAATATATATTTTCTGACATGAAATGTCTACTCTGAAAGTGTGGCGTATGTAGAGGGCGCTCTGGGTTGTTATCCAGATGATAGTCCGACCGCAATTTGTATTGGGAATTAATTAAAAATTTGATAATTCACTCCTAGTCAAATAATCTGCACTGATGATATCTAATAAGATAGAAACATCTGTATGTAGATTTTGAATCGGGGTGACTTGACGTTTTCTTTAATTCGCCGTTGGATTGTAAATGTAGATTTCGTTTCGCGGAATACATATAACCAGCTGCCTTGGAAAGTTGTTTGATAATTTTTTCAATTATTGAAGAATTTTTCTTATTCACTTTATGTAATATATTAAATTGACTATGGTCAACTTGTATATTTTTCATGATATGGTTTAGTTCTACAAAACTGTTCCTTATTTTCAAACCTAGCTTTCGCTAAGTGTCTGAATGTATTCCTAACTACCTTCCAAAAATTAATAGTCATTCATATTTTAAATGAAGCAATCGACCAAAGTCCAAACTATTAATCTGAAAAACTCAATTTTCATCTGGGAGTATCTGTTATTTCAATTATTTTTCTCCGAAAAACTTAAGTCAATATCCTAGAAAAATATATGAAAGGAACAAAATGAAGCAATTTTCTTAGCTATCCTTTGTATTGTGGATATTTTTCAGATTAAGACCTAAGTACTTAGATAAAAATAAGAGCATTTCGAATAACCAGTTTTCCTCATTTTGTTTTCAGAGCGTAAATATTTTTTTCTTTATTTAGAAGGTTATGAATTGCTGAATTTTTATGTAAATATACAAGCTACTTTCAAAATCTTTAATTTTTGTATTCTATATGTAAAGAATTTCTATTCATAACTGGAAAATTTTTGTAATAATGCAACTGATGAATAAAATAAATTTTGACATATCACTTCATATTTCTTTAGTTAATCTCATGTTAACCAAAACGATGATAATAGTCATTAATACGAAAGTAATTTGTACAACATATGCTTTCTTAGTAAGTAACAGGTAATTACACTATCTTTAAGCCAGATTGATGAAGATATATGAATATATTCAGAACGTTATTTATTATACGTAGGTACATAAAATATCAGTTGTGTTTCGGAATTTAATAATGCTAATGTTTTGTTATTTAATGACAACTGACTAGACGAATCTTTTGTACTGATTAGGTCATTATGTCAATCATGTCAAATTTATCGCTAGTTATAAGTTAATTTGATCTTTCTTAATACATCCTGAAGCAGACAAATTGTGAACTAAGTAAACCAATTACCCGTGTACTTTTGCGGTAGTAGAAAGAAGAGTTCTAAGCACAATTACCTCAGTCTTAGATCTTAAGATGATTTATAAGAGACGTTGCTTGTCAGATTCAATCTGAAAATTTATTGATGATTTGCCTGTTGTCAGGTTATGAATTAAATATTATTTTGAAGTATGAATGATGTATCAAAAAAATTTTTCATATTTTCAATTGGGTTTTTGAACCAAAAATTAACTTTATTGAACTTTATCATAAATTATACTATTAGTTCGAAACTGATCAAATAAACCCCCTAGCGGAGCTGCTTATGCGAGTTCACGATGCATCGAAATATTCCCACCTACCTTAGATAGTAAATTTCAGAACTTTAAGTTAACCATCACAAACGATGGAAAATAATAGACAGCTGTTTCGTCCTTTTTGGGGCTCATCATTAGTATTCATCCATCTACCGAAGTATTTCAGATCTCAACAAAATCTCAAAAATCTTCGATATTGGCGAAAGTTTTTTATTTTTTAAATAAATAGGTGTTCTATCATACAGCCTTTTTATAATGTATACATAGTTCGTCTAACCAATTAATTTATTCGTACTCTCCTTTTTTTATTATTGATTTTCAAGTTCAATGATATAAAAACTCAGTGTAAATTTCAACTTGATGTAGGTAGGTAATCTACTGTTGAACAGAGATAATATGGTCCTCAATCGAAACATAATGAACCACTGGAAAATACGAAGTCAAAAAAACACAAATTACGAAGCTAAACGTTCGAAACCTCAAAATGAAATGAACGTAAATACCATTACCAAACAATGTGAACAAAGCGTTAATGGCCCATAAAGTAGTACCGATATTAGCCGTCCCGGCGCTACGATCTTGATTTCAGACGCCAATAGTGCAGTGGCGGATTTACCAGCAGGCTGAGTAGGCTGGAGCCTAGGGCGGCAAATTTTAAGGGGCGGCAAGTTTAGTTCATAAATTTTTTATTTCGATTTACAAATTGAAAAAAAAATTATTGTACACACACAAAATACGAATTTCGAAAATTGGAGAGAACTTAAAATATTTAACGAAAATTGAAATATAGTCCTATATACAGTGCTAAATAACAAATATTCTAACATCTCTACATAAACAATTGCTTAACGCTTTATTAATTATACATTAATGATCATGAATTTCTAGAATATCGCAATAGCGATTCGATATTATAGTCGAAATTTAATTATTTTTACATATTTTCTTCACTGATAAATGCTATAATTTTTTCTCCGTGAACCTACCTAATAATTATAAGATCTTATTGATTGCAACTCAATCTTGTAATATCGATGGTCTAATCATGACTGCTGCAGCAAGTTTGCAAATTGCCAAATTAAATTTCAGAATGTTATTTCTTTATGCGTAAAAAATACTGACTAAAATTGACTTTTATTAAATGAAAAACTAGTTCAATATCTCATAGAGATATAGTTTTTTGGTTTAAATTCATCGAATAACTGATATTTGAACGACTGCGACTTGACAATAAAAAACTTCCCTCCACAAAATATGAAGTTAAACAATTTGCTGATTAGTAGGTACATGTGTTAACTTTTTCAGGAAATGCCAATAGGAATGAATTAATTATAATGAGATAAAACAATACTGCAATTTTTTATTCAACGGATTCTCTTCTCCAGTCGAATTAGTATATTAAAAAAAAATTGAAGTTTAAAAATGATTTTTTCGAAAGTTATTGTTACGAGGTATGGCAATTTGAAACTCGGAATCGAGCTCCGAGGGGCAGCTAAATTAATTTTCGGCGAAATTTCGATCATAATCCTTCACAGTAGTCTCCTTGGAGTTCCACGCACCGCTTCCACCTCCGCTCCCACGCCTCGAAGCACCCACGGTAGTCGTCTTCAGTTAGGGTGTTCAGCGCCACCGTCTCAGCTTCTTTCGCCTCCTGTACACCGCCGTGGTGGGTCCCCTTCAGGTACTGCTTCATCTTTGGGAATAGGAAGAAGTCGCAGGGAGCGAGGTCGGGGCTGTAGGGGGAGTGCGGCAACGTTGCGATGCTTTTTTTGGCTAAAAACTCGCGAATTCGTATCGACGAATGTGCAGGTGCATTGTCATGATGCAAGAGCCAACTATTCTCCGCGAGTTCGGGCCTCACGCGGAAAATACGGGCCCTCAGCCGCTCAAGGACACCTTGGTAGTACAGTCCGGTTACTGTTTGTCCCTCTGGAACGTATTCCCGATGAATTACGCCTTTGATATCAAAGAAAATTACGAGCATGGACTTCATTTTCGATTTGGACATCCTGGCTTTCTTCGGGCGCTCCCCCCCGCGTTCCACCCACTGCTGACTCTGTCTACGCGTTTCGGGACCGTACTCGAATATCCAAGATTCATCTCCGGTTACCACAGTACTCATCCAGTCCCTCCCATCTGTCTCAATTTTCTCTAAAAGGTCACTGCAGATGGACATTCGAAGGTGTTTTTGGTCCAACGTGAGCATTTTCGGCACCATCTTTGCACAAATCTTTCTCATGTCTAGCTCCTCGTGTAAAATCTGCCTAATGGTTTCCTTATTGATGTTTAACTTGTAGGACAACTCTCGGAGTGTTAACCGACGGTCTGATGTTACCAACGTGCGGATACGATCGACATTGGTGGGGGTACGAGAGATGACTGCTGCGCCCGGCCTCGGATCGTCCTCTATCGAAACACGTCCCTCCCTGAACCGCTTTGCCCACTCGAACACGGCAGTTTTTGACAGAGAATCATCTCCATACACGTCTTTAAGTTTACGAAAGATTTCCGCGGAGGTTTCGTTTGTTTTAACCAAAAATTCGATAACCGCGCGTTGCCTCTTAATTAGGTCACTCATTTTCGCGACGTATAGAAAAAACCTTGCTTTACAAAAACACGCGGGAAACACAAACTAAACGTGATACCGCGTTCAAAATTTAACTGGTACTACTGAAGAGTCCCCTCTTTCGAACGAGACCAGAACGCGCCGGCTGGTGTGTTTAGTTCGGGAGATATCGGCCGATTCCGGGTTTCAAATTGCCATACCTCGTATCTTCAAAAATCCATACGATATGGCATTAAAATCACTTTTTTATATATAAAGCAGTGGCGGCTTGTGAGTTTGTCTTCAAGGGGGGCGCGAAAATAATATTGGATTATACATATTTGTTTATCTGTTTTTGATGGTTTTAGGATAAATCTTTATCCAATAGAATATCTTCAAGGGATTCATCAATTTATCTAAATCAATAATTTGTTAACAAAATGCATTCGTGCAGGTGCAAAAAACGAATATTTATCTGATCTGCATAAACCGTAAAAAAGACTCAATATTCACATTTTCCAAAAGCTGAAAACTTACTAGACTGTTTTTATGCTTTGGCGAATTTTCATGTTTTTTAATATTGTCTTGTATATATGTTTGAGATCACGTACTCCTATACCTTTATCCACTATTTATCGCCTCCAAATATTAAACAAACAAAACAAAAAAAAAGCATCACTTTCATCGCATCCACACAACCACGGAGTCTTGTTGTAAATTTAATAAAAAATATTTATCAACGTTCGCCATGTGTAGGTATATTTTTTATGTAAGTTATATTCATATTTATAAGTATTGTATAGTTTAATAAAGACATTCCTTATTTAACTTTAAAATTGGTACATGATTGAGATATTTTTTGCTTAAAACAATGTTTTTTGATAATTCTTATTATTATTAAACAAACAAAACAAAATAAAAGCATCACTTTCATCGCATCCACACAACCACGGAGTCTTGTTGTAAATTTAATAATAAATATTTATCAACGTTCGCCATATGTAGGTATATTTTTTATGTAAGTTATATTCATATTTATAAGTATTGTATAGTTTAATAAAGACATTCCTTATTTAACTTTAAAATTGGTATATGATTGAGATATTTTTTGCTTAAAACAATGTTTTTTGATAATTCTTTGCTGTAAAAATAATCAAAGATCTAACGTGATACACCATAGTTCTCAATGATACTAACCATACGGGAAAAGGTTATGTAAGGAGCATGATGGAGCACAAATCATAAAGTTGGAATTTTAATGATAGAAAATTGATATGATTGCGGACTAAGATAAAAAGATGAGATAAAATTTAGAGGCGGCATAAATTGAATAGCCTACAGGCGGCAAATCGGTAAATCCGCCACTGCAATAGTGCCTCATTTTCGGAAAAAATTCGACTAATGTCGGCCCTAATATCGAATCAGTAAATCAAACTCAAAGCGTCCTCAACTACAAAGGCATATATTCCATTTGATTACCTCTTAGTTCCAAATACTTACGCGTAGTTTGAATTCTACAACAAAATTCAGTTCACTGAAGCTCATCAAATTACCAACAATGACGTATATCTCAAACTCCAGACAATAGTCAGACTGAGAAACGCTACGTTTGAATCAGATTATCAAAGTTTCTATAACTCGATATCGGGTAATGAATATGGGAACAGATGTAGTAGGAGACACCCTATAATAACTGATTCGTTGAGAACCGCTTTGATTAGTTCAATAGGAACTTCCTTGATTACGATTGAAGCTACCCTGCTTGAGGTGATAATGTAATTAAAATCTTCGAGGGTATATTTCAATTGGGCTCACGCTGCTTTGGTATCAACACGAACTTCAATTTGCGTTTCGTACAAAGGACGTAAACATGACGCTTTGAAAATTAATGACACCCTCTTTCAGGCAATTAAAGTGTGTACCGTCATGCCAAGCCTAAAATGTTTCAATGAATATATTGCAATTAATTTACCTCAAGAAAAAAAAATCGGTATAGCTGAAACTATGCTTAGCCACGCTGGGAGAACAGTAATTAAAGAACAAAACAACAAAGTTTATTTATTTTTGACCCCAAATCAATGCAAAAATACTGGCCACAGGGTCTATACAAAATACATTATTATTATCCCAAAAAAAAAACACCAAAACATAAAATTTACTACAGATTCATAAATACAATTAATTTTTTAATACTCAACAAAATAAGTAATATGTTCTGTAAAATATAAGTAATATAGAAGTCTACATTTCTTAAGAAAATCTTTTAGGTTATGGCAATTTTTCTTCAAATTTTTCTACTATTATTTATTTTAGAATTTTGTTATAGGTACTCGGATATAGCTCTGCAGTTTTTTGCTTTTAATACAGTATATCAGTTTAATTTGTTCTTGTTTCTTCAGTCTTTCAATATATAATTTATCAGCGCACACATATAATGCAGAAGTCGGGATATAATATTACAGCAAGTAAACAATTATATATATATATATATATATATATATATATATATATATATATATATATATATATATATATATAGAAAACAGAATTCTTCGTGTTAACGATACACGTTCGTGGCAATAAAATGAAGTGAACTAGGACATTTATTTGAAACTAACCAAATAAACCTCCTAGCGGAGCTGGTTACACGAGTTCACGAAACATCGAAATGCCTCCATATACCTTAGGATGGTGTATGTTAGAAACATTAAGTTGTTTATCACAATCAATGGAAATGATAGACAGTCTGTTTCGCCCTTATTTGGGGCTCATCAGTATCATCTATCCATCGAAAGTGATAACCAACCAAATATTTCTAACGGCGTTATATTTTCCTTCCAGTGACTATATGGCATATAAATATGACACAGCGCCACCAGTCGGAAACAAATGAACCACATCCCACAGATAGAAGAAAACATTTCGGCAACGAGAACTCGTACGTCCTAACACCCGAAGGTGGTTACTATAATCGCTAAGCAAGAGTAAAGTTGATACATCCATTCGATGTAATTCAACAATCACACGCCGCAAGTAACAAGCGCTCCAAATTTTATCCCTTTTAAAGGTAGCAATGAATAGAAAACAGAATTCTTCGTGTTAACGATACACGTTCGTGGCAATAAAATGAAGTGAACTAGGACATTTATTTGAAACTAATCAAACAAACCTCCTAGCGGAGCTGGTTACACGAGTTCACGAAACATCGAAATGCCTCCATATACCTTAGGATGGTGTATGTTAGAAACATTAAGTTGTTTATCACAATCAATGGAAATGATAGACAGTCTGTTTCGCCCTTATTTGGGGCTCATCAGTATCATCTATCCATCGAAAGTGATAACCAACCAAATATTTCTAACGGCGTTATATTTTCCTTCCAGTGACTATATGGCATATAAATATGACACAGCGCCACCAGTCGGAAACAAATGAACCACATCCCACAGATAGAAGAAAACATTTCGGCAACGAGAACTCGTACGTCCTAACATCCGAAGATGGTTACTATAATCGCTAAGCAAGAGTAAAGTTGATACATCCATTCGATGTAATTCAACAATCACACGTCGCAAGTAACAAGCGCTCCAAATTTTATCCCTTTTAAAGGTAGCAATGAATAGAACACAGAATTCTTCGTGTTAACGATACACGTTCGTGGCAATAAAATGAAGTGAACTAGAACATTTATTTGAAACTAATCAAACAAACCTCCTAGCGGAGCTGGTTCCATTGATTGTGATAAACAACTTAATGTTTCTAACATACACCATCCTAAGGTATATGGAGGCATTTCGATGTTTCGTGAACTCGTGTAACCAGCTCCGCTAGTAGGTTTGTTTGATTAGTTTCAAATAAATGTCCTAGTTCACTTCATTTTATATCATATATATATATATATATATATATAATATATATATATATATATATATATATATATATATATATATATATATATATATATATATATATATGTATATATATATATATATATATATATATATATATATATATATATATGTATATTTATATATATATATATATAGGGTGTCCCTTAAATAACACGCCAGAGTGACACTGGAGGTAGATTGGCTTCAGGTCAATCAGATAACGTCAACATGACCTCAGTAAAAGTTTTCTGGTTTTCGAGATATTGCCACTTTTTTTTTCAAAAATCTATACTTTTTGGTCATTTTCTCGCCTGTTTTGAATATAAATAACTTCTAACTTATGGTTTTTTTGTGCTATCATCAATAGTGAGTTGAGACAATCGATCCATCATTTCATTAAAAACTAGCTCGCTAACCTTAAAAAAAAATTGAGTTGTTTCAATTTAATTTAAATCCGAAAACCTTAACTGAAGTTTGACTATTTACTATGAAAAAATATTGTACCGGACTGTATGCAATATGACGGATTGATTTTTGTCTAAATTCACAAATCACCCTGTATATCAGTAACGAAGTGGTTTTGGACATTTTTATATGGCATACAACAATCATGTTGGTCGTCCCTATAACCGTATAAGTTTTGTCGGTTTCATCTCTGGACGCCCTGTATATACTTTGTTTTGCCTGGTACATATCGGCATCTCCAGCGGCTCATTGAACCAAATGAGCTGAAATTTGGTAGCTGGGATTGTTTTCGTTGCAGAACGAAAGTATCAAAATTTGGTTAAATTTTTTCAACAACCGCCATTTTGACGTAGATATTTCATGTTTTTGCATGGGTTTTAAAAATTTGCCAAATTCCACAGCTTCTGCTGATTGAGTTAGAGGATCCAAACTTGGTACATGCGTAGATTGATTTTTTTCTACAATAGAGGGTCAAAATTTGGTATCTGGATTGAGTTGATGTTGAGTACGTTGTTGGTGTCAACTTTTTTCCTCGACGACGATCCATTTCGCAAATATTTTTTCAATAAAATAAATTATTTTCTATTCTTCAATTCGGTTTGCAGTTTAAGCGGGATTTTTCAAAATATAATAGAATCGCATCTCGACGCGATGCATTTCGCGCGAAAAATACGACCTTAGTGATGGAGCTCTACTGCTTACAAGTTTTTTTTCCTTTTTATAATGGAAACTCCAGCTCGCTAACGTGCTATTCAGATATTTTTAAGATCCTTGTAGCCACAAAAAAAAACGTTGTCATAGGACACCAGGTAGGGACGAAGTTCCTTCGGATAATATAGAAGGACCACAATTTGCAAAAAAGAAACATGTGCGTCTCGGGACGCACGACATAAGTGATAACGTATACTAATATAAGTTGAAATAATTTATATTGAAATGTGGGGCCAAGAGCTCCTACGAGATTTTAAATGAAAAAATAAAGAAAGCCGGGAGTCACCTCAGGGATTCGAACCCAGAAATAAGGGGGACACACGAATTGCGGTCAAAATTTGAAGCAGGTAGAAGGGTACTTAGGTGGTTGTTTGGAGACACACGAATTGCGGTCAAAATTTGAATCAGGTAGAAGGGTACTTAGGTGGTTGTTTTCGACGACTGAATTGCTTGGATGGTTAATCTTTTTATCTTAAATCTCTATACATATCATGTATTAGGCGGTTAACCAGAAATATGGTAAAAATTGGCCTAACGATGTTGTTGACAAAAATTCAAAGAAAAGTAAAATGATAATCTGTCTCAAAGGGAAGGGGTGACGTATAAATTTAAGGTAATCACCAAAACATTTTAGTTTGTCTCTTAAATTTATAGAGACAGTATGGAATTACAACATATGTTGAGCGAGCGTGGCAATCCCTTGTGGGAGATTGTTTTGTAGAAGATTTTAAGTCAGATAAACCTACTGGAGACGATAGAATTGACAAATTTGTCGATTATTTAGTGGAAACTTACATCGATGAAGATTCGAAATTTCCTCCCGTCATTTGGGCGGAATGTACCGGAAGCATTTACCGGACAACAAACGCTTGCGAATCTTATCATTCAAAAGTTTAGCGAAACCTGCAGCTCTCCGCACCCCAAATCAATCTTTTTATAGAAACGTTTAAAAAGCATTCAAACAGATACTTATATTAAAATAAATTCTGTTATTGATAATAAAACGAGATTTGTGCGAAAAAATGTATTAGATAAACAAGAGTTCATTAACAACAAAATTGGTCAGTACAATAAAAAAGATATTAGTAGGTATAATTTTGTAAAATGTGTTAGTTATAAGTTTAGTGAAGTAGTTTTATGATGTATATGCATGTAGATGTAGTCTGTAGTATTGTATAATTTCTATGTTTTGTATATTATATATATCTTTATAAAAATTAGAACTTTTACTTTCAATTTACCCTCTTGCCCCTAAATAAGTTTCTGACCGCAGTTCGGTTGGAGATTAGGACTCCTCAGGTAGGCACAAAAATTTTGACCGCAATTCAGTCACTCTCGCAAAATCGACCGCAATTCGTGTGCACCGGAAATAAGGTAGCAATATTCAGTACTCAGACAACTCGGCCGTTAATACAATCTAGAATAAAGACGCAAGAGTGTATATAACGAGAGTATCGTCACGCTATATTTCGTAATCTCATACTGTTATTTTGATTTAACGGTATTCAGATGACAATTGAAAAGTCAGTGTTAACGGCCGGCGGCCGTTAAGAAATCACTTGTTCGAATATTTATTTCAAAACATCATTCTGCTTACAATAACAACATTGATATCTTGGTCCACAGCGAGTTGGGAGAATAGACCTCTGATTTTCATTTCGCATAGGCTAATAATACATCTTCATTAACCACCTTTACATTCTTGCTTTTACGCCACATTTCAAAATTTTCATATTCTTTTTGATATCGCTCTTGAGTTATTTTCGGCCGTTAATCAACACTCGCTGCACTGCACATGATTCTCCCAATATTTCTAAAGGAATTTGATTTTGTTCCTCAATTTCATCCATGGTCGTCGTTAAAGCGAACTTGAGAACACAAAAAACTGACGTTGTTCATAAAACTGTCAAACTGTTCCATGACAACAGAGTGCACGACGTTGGGATTTTTCTTTAGAATTGCGAGGTACGGGGTTTTTTCTTTCTTCGGAATCAAAATGTAATCTTTCAACGGGATTACGAAAAATTTTTAACGACACACGGCCGATACGCAAATAGCGGAATCATACAATATCCAACCTCATTCGTTATTTGCTACATATCGGCCTTGTTACGTTAATAACTATAATGGAATATAAAACCTACTATACGTAGTCATTATTTTATGGAACAAATTTTTAATTCTTTATCTTTTCATAATGCCATGATTCCTCTCGTAATCTGTTCTTTTATGCATATAACTTATAAAAAATTATTTCGAAGTTCCATATCTGCCAGGCGTCCTCCAAGCCTGCCGTAAGGAACTTTGTTCCAAAATTTTTTGTTTAGATGAGTAACTTCGAAACTTGTAACACAAGATGAAAATATTGTCGGATTCGCTAATGGCGTGTAAAACTCGACAGATCTGTTTTATATTTTGGAAATTCGAAAAAACTTAGGTGATTTATACAAGTCCAAGTTTCATCCACGGAAGTTTCCAAAAGACTAACGAAGGGACAAGACTAAAACTTCGTAACGTATTTGCCATTTGGAGTAAATCCAATTTTTAGACGTCCATTATTCAAATGCGGTGATTTATGTCCGATGCACGAATATAAATCCCTTGAAAATACGGGAAAATGGTTTGACTGGGTTCTAATTTATGGCAGAAACGCTCGGGTGCCTTCCAAATTGTTACCGAGTCGATTCCTATTTACAAAGGACCGATTTCGTTTTACGATCAACTCTTTCAGACGATATTTATAAGGTATCGCTTTTTACTCTTGTTGTTCCATTGATTCTACGAATAAATTTTCCTGGGACCAAAGTTATTGTTTGTAGGTACATTTAAACTTTGATTCGAAAATACTCTCTGCATTCTATAAAAGAAAATATTGACTGAGTCAGACATAAATTATCGAATTATGAGACCAATACTAAATTTGCATAATGAAACACTATTGAAAAACCATTTTTAACAAAAAAATAGATTATTGCAAATAGTCAGCAAATGGTATCCAAAGCCAACAGACAGGTGCGTTAGTAGTTTTTTCATCCTTTTCAGACCGATTTTCCAAATTTTCAAAGTAAATAATATATACAGGACTTTTCAAATTCCAGTCTATGCATGGGGATTTCAATAACGGTAAGAGATAGAGGGATGGTTAAATGGGGGGTGATGGTATATTCGGCCCCAGCAGGTAGCAGATTAAATGAAAAATTTTATAACCATTTAACGGTAGGTACATTCCCTCCCAACCAGAGTGTTACGGTACTTAGGTGCTTAATTTCTTTCGTAGAAGGAAGTGATTAGGAAGTATAGGCTTTTCCGAAAATAGTAGTAATTCGTAAATGAATAATATAAATACCTGAAATGGATAGTGAATAGTTGCTTATTTTTCCCACTCTACATATTGGTCAATTCAAGTATTCTCTGTAGTATGCATGATGGTATAGGGTTGCCATCCGTCCGGGTTTCCCCGGATTTGTCCTAGTTTAGGGGGCGTCCGGGGGTCGTCCGGGCGGGGCTTTCAAAATATGTCCGGGTAAAACCCGGACAAATTTTGTGTCCGGATGAGTGTCAGTGACGGGGATGAGCTATTAAATGCAAACCAGTTGTGGCCGAATTTTTTCGAAACATCTATATTCTAAACTGCTCAAAATTGCATAGTAATATTTTTGTATACCAGCTCACAATGCGAATGTAGATAGGTTTTTTCGCTAGGGTCGCAGTAATGGAGGAAGGAGAGAAACTTGCTAAATACACATACGCTTTCTTCTCTGATCAAAATGAAGTCTTATTTTAAAGACTTTAGTTGCTCCGACTTTCACAAATTCATGATGAAAATTAAACACATTCTGGGAAAAATTGGCAAGTCTGAAAAATTCCAAGTTAAGTTGAATTAGTAAAAAGGACTTGAAATTAAAACCTGTTACTCACTTTTGATTTATAGTTAATAAATAATTCAGACTTTTGGGTACCTAACCTATCCCCCCACCCCCCCCCCCCCCCACCCCCCCCCCCCCCCACCCCCCCCCCCCCCCACCCCCCCCCCCCCCCACCCCCCCCCCCCCCCACCCCCCCCCCCCCATTGAAAACGACGGTGAGAATTTTCATATTTTTTTTTGAAATACCGTTTATTCAAACAACATTCATTACAATACATATACCAATGTAAGTTTTCTCAAATCATTGCTTTTAGGCACTGGCCTTAAGAATAACAAGATCTACAATAAATACAGTGATATGCAAATGTAGGGGAAAGCGGGGCTATAACGTACATCGAGGCTAAATCGTACACTCAGTTTTTTGATCAAGATTTCATGATAAAGGAGTCCAATTCGTGACCCAGCCTAGCGGCAGACAGCGCAAGCTTGTAAGTTCTAGTTTGTTCCGCTAAGCATACATGTGTGATTGTGACAGTGGAAAACTTTTATTCTCATATCATGTTATAATTTTACGACAGTACAGAATAAGAGGTGTCATACCTTTACTTTTGAGCCAATAATTATCAGATCATTAGAAACTACTTTTCTTGGGCTATCTCTTGATAACAAGTGATGATTCGTTGAAGGATACATTTTTACGTTAGATTACTGAACTACCTCGAAGATCAGGTCGGGGCTGAATCGTACAACATTGTACGGTTTCGCCCCTACGGTTTGTTATGGCATAATTTATATGTTGAATTCCAGAAAGGCGTATGTGTTGTAGGTACCTACTGATTTTATTTCTCTGTGCTGAAATAAATCATTACAGTAGGTAATCATTCAAAACATTATCTATAATTTTATGGTTTGGTTTTCAGATGGTGCGTAAATATCAGAGGACAACCCAACGAGCCAATGTGAGTGAAGAAGCGATGCATTCGTCTATTAATGATGTTATCAATGGTGTTAAATACTCTCTGAACAATTAAACTACGGTTTCCGGTGTTTTATACTCTTATCAGTTGTATATTTAATGACCGTCTAAACATGCCAGAGCTAGAGAAAGAGACTTATGATCTAGAACTCTCTAGTAGAGATCTAGATGGTCTAGCTAGCATCTACACTGTTCTACACTGCTCAAGGCTCTTTACTAGAAAGTTGTCAACAGTCTCTCTCTAGCTATAGCATGTTTGATCGGGCTCTGATACTTTTTGTACCATATTCATGCAAATTTTCAACTTTACGGTACAAACGCTCCAACCGTACGGAATAGCCCCGACCCCTGGGGCTATTACGTACAGAAACATATTCAATATTTATGTTACATTTCTGTTGATTATTAATTATTTTATAAACAAGTTTGCTCTGCTCTATATCTAGACTTTCCTTTAATCGACTTAAATTCAGTTCTGAATAAATTATGTTTGTGCTACTAAGCCAATCATACTTGAACAATATTTTAAGTATTTTGTTTTGTAATTTCTGTGCTTTATCAAAATTAACTTCACCACACATACCCCACACAGGCAAGAGATACCTGAAATGTGCAAAAAAAATGCATTATAGAACTGAAAACTTTTCATAGATAAATAATCTCGACTTTTATATAAAGCGGATAACATTGAAACTATTTTTTCAGAGATTTTAGTAATGTGTGATGACCAGTTCAAATTTTCATCTACAATTAATATAAATAAAGTTACTAAAAATAATTGATTTAATATTGTGAATTCCTCAACATTTATTAAATATTACGTTCTATCATATTATCTGCTTTTTTATTTGTTCATTTGAGAATGCAGGTATTTTTTTTTTGAAGGAATTAGGAAGGACACAGGCGATTAGGTATTCGCCTGTGCTTCATCATCCACCCTCATGGGTTCGTAAGCTTGTACATTACTCAGCAGAATATAGAACACGTAGATATATATAATTAAAATTGCAATTCGGACAATCACAACATCGATATCTTATCCGGGATTCAAACCCGGTACCGTCTGTGCCGTAGACAACCATCTGAACCGCAGACGGTTGATTAAATAGGTACTTGGTACATACTTTGACTAAATCTTCTATGAAAATACTCTCGGAAACGTCTTTGATAAATTAGATGTGGTGAAAAATTTTGATGATACATGCCCGAACAAAGTGAGGTTTGCCATTTGATACTTTCAATGAGGAAAAGGCATGAAAGTTGGAATAAGACGAATGTCATTTCCAAACTCCACCATTGATATAAAATTTGTGATTTTTTTTCAACTAACCGAAAATCAATAATCATTTGTTCAGATCAGTTTTCAAATGAATTCAATGAATATTAAATTGGAATCGGATAAAGATTGATCTGTTGATTTTATTCTATGGAATTTCTCATAAGAATGAATTACTTCACAGAAAGTACTTTACTGCATCAACGTTATATCAATCATTTCCCACAAACTTTATACTACGGCAAACTATTCGAAGGGATACAAGACCAAAAGGGCAGTCCTAATGGACAGCTAATGCGCTGCTAATTCCATATCCATTCAGGCTCCGCAAATTCGCAACACGAAACCGATGTTTTCAGCTAACACTCATCCATTGATACGAATACACATCCTGAACACTTAGTTTACGAGTAAGCTTTCCAAATAATTTTTTTTTTGCATCCGAAATGGAGAAATTTACTTTCATAAAATATAATCTTTTCGAATACTTGAAATATATATATATACATATACATACCTTATTATTTATTTATTTTACTGAAATGCATATTTATTAAATACTTCAATGAAACTTTTTCGTTGATCAAATAATAACTGTGCATCGAATATGCAACCACAAACAAATAACTCTAGTACGCGTACATCAATACCAAATACCAATTATAAATACCAGTCTATAAGAAGTATAGCCATCGAACATATTTCAAATAATGTATATAACTAATTCCTTGTTTATAAGTAGCTTTCATCTGAGATAACACAAACTGTCTGGTCTGAATAACGAGTATTGGTTTACTCTTTACTGAGTGTTTGAAGTGGGAATGTCCGGTTATTTTGTGTGAAATTGTGTGGTTTTTTTTTCAGCTCAATAACCGGAGGAGAAAAACGGAGACTAAGTTCCGTAAAAAGACAAAAAAAAACAAAGACCTTAAGGTACTTCCTTTCTGTGTCCTTTTACTTCTTTCTACTGCCATGCCACGCCAGGCTAATAAAAAACGGAAACTGAATAGTAGGAGCTCCAATAATTAAAAAACCAAATTACTATTTTATTATTTATTGTGAACCTAATTTCAAATTATATCTACAATAATGTGAATATTCGTACAACGATCCTACAGCGTTATTAATAATACGAAGTAAACTAGTAGTCAACAAAATATTTCATTTTGTTCTGAATCACTCCTATCCTGTTATAAAAAACAATAAAATTTTAAATACTAGCTTCCAGATTTTTGTGTGGCCCCTAAACATTGAGGGTCCGGGGCAAAGTGCACCTTATGCCCACCCCTCTGTTCGGCCTTCGGTTGGTTACTAGCAGGGCCGTATCCAGGGGGCGCCAGATGGGGCTGAGCCCCCTCTGGAATTATATAAGCCCCCTCTAGAAAAGATACCAGAATTATTAAAAACCAGAAATGTTTATATCTGCGTTGAAACATAAAACTAGCCTAGTTACAAACAAATCTACCTAATTGTAAAACAGACTTAAAATTATTTATTTGTGGCATCTTTTAACCCGCAAAACATGTTGACGTTTTCTATCCTAAAATAAAAAAGCGACAAACGAGCGGCTACCATCAGGGTTGCCAGATTTTTCAGAGCCGTGTTGCACTTTAGACACTATAATTTGTCGCCCAAAATCGCAACCGTGGTTGCGACATGTTAGCGAGGAAACATCGGTAACAAGTATTTTTCATATAGAATTCACTTATTCTAGGAGTTATTTCATACGTGTTTTGCTGCTAATTTGTCGCCCAAAATCGCAATCATGATTTTTTCGCAACTGCACGAAAAAATGGGACACCCAACATGTTTCCTACTCGTCCGAAAAACAATAATATGTACTTTCGGGACTTTTTACTTAAATTACTATTACAATCAAAACTACGATTCTGTTACAAATATATTCATTCTTATATAAACTGTTCACAAGACATCATTACATCATCATCATCTTTGTCTGTGCTTGAAGTTGTGGATTGGTTCTGCTACTGATACATATCAGAATTAATTTTGCTAGGCTCAAATTATTTACAGCAAATCTGATTTATTTCCAAGTGAGATCTAATTGATACAACTGAATTTAACATTTTTAGTATCTTTTATTTTAGTATTTTTATTTCGAATTTTACATTTAATAATATTAATCAATGAAAATATCCTTTCCACGAATGAATTGGATGACGGTAACCTTAGAAGAGTTAATGCAAATAGAGCTAAATCTTCAAACATGAATTTGTAGGCTGCATTTTTCAAATCTATAATCTTCCTCCAAAAAGTGGCTCTATGATATAAACGTCTATAGATATATTTATTTGTTTATATTTAATGATGAAAGTAGGTACATTTTTATTTTTTTTAACATTTTTTATTTCTATTAATTTTATTTATTCAGAGTTTTCTAGAAGAGATTTTTCATTTATTATTTTTATTAGAATAAATGTTTGTATTTCTCCAAAATGTTTTTCAATTAATATTCGTTCTCCAGTATACACTTCTAGGTAAAAAGGCAGAAAAAGCTGTATATTCTCATCTTTTCTTCACGTATATTTATTTCAGTACTATGTAAAAAACAAGCCACCTCAAGAATTTGTTCAGTCCCCTCTAGAAACCAGTGCTGGTTACGGCCCTGGTTACTAGACACCACCTACTGTCAAGTATTTACACGTCATCTAGGTAGTATTTTTACTCAAATATAAACTTACCACAAAAATAATCAAATAATATTACTGTATTGGATAATCGCAAATAATGCGAAAAACCTGAACATAAACAGTTGCAAGGAGTAAAAGCTAGACGTATTAGTCGACGCGTGCATCCACTCTTGCGGATTATTTGCGCCACATAAAGGCACTAAATTTCTGAAACTTTGCCGTGGATAATCTTTACTGTTATGGCTTTTCTTATTATATCGGTAAGACTGATAAATTGACCGGTTAAATGAACCACATAATAGCATAGAAGTTTCAAGCGCGATCACTCCTTAATTTCAAACGACAACCGTGAAATACAAATATATTTCCTCGTGAATTCCATGAAATTCTTGAATAGAGTTTAAAAGAATACATTATGCTGTTAAAATACCTCAAATTGAAATTACAATGTGCAAATTACAGTACTTTCTCCAAATACATAAAATAAACAAGGAAATTTTTTTTTAACTCTTTATTGATATCCTTACAATCAGGGCCGTAGCCGAGGGGGCTGAGCCCCCTCTGCAATTATTTAAGCCCCCTCTAGAAAAAATACTAGAATTATTACATACCAAAAATGTTTATATCTGCGTTGAAACATAATACTAGCCTAGTTAGGTACAAACAAATCTACCTAATTGTAAAACTGACTTAAAATTATTTATTGCGGCATCTTTTAACCCGTAAACAGTTTTTATCCTAAAATAAAATTGCGACGAACTAGCGGCTACTAGCAGGGTCGTCAGATTTTTCAGAGCCGTGTCGCACTTTAGACGATGGTTTGTCGCCCAAAAGCGCAACCGTGGTTGCGACATGTTAACGGGGAAACATTGGTAACAAGTATTTTAGCATATAAAATTCACTTATTCTAGCAGTTATTTCATACGTGTTTTGCTGCTAAACTGTCGCTCGAAATCGCAATCATGATTTTTTCGCAACCGCACGAAGAAATAATGCACCCAACTTCTGTTACAAATATCTTCATTTTTATATAAACTGTACACAAAAAATCATTACATTATCATCATCTTTGTCTGTGGTTGAAGTTGTGGATTGGTTCTGCTACTAATACATATCAGAATTAAATTTTGCGTACATAGCTTCGCTAGGCTCAAATTATTTACAGCAAATCTCATTCATTGCAAAGTGAGATCTAATAGACACAACTGAATTTAACATTTTTAGTATCATTTCGTTTCGAATTTTACATTTAACAATATTCATAAATGAAAATATCCTCTCCACGAATGCATTGGATGACGGTAAGCTCAGAAGAGTGAATGCAAAAAGAGCTAAATCTTTAAACATGAATTGGTAGGCTGCATTTTTTAAATCTGTAACCTTCCTCCAAAAAATAATAAGGTTATCAGGGACTGATTCACCAAACATCTCTTTCCAATCGACATTTAACAAGTTTCTATATTGTATCTCTATGTCAGATATTCTATTGGGAGTTACAAAAGTAAGTGGCAGCTCAGAAAATTTTGGTCTTTGGACTGGATTTAAAATTATAGCAGTACTTAAACTTCTTATCTGCCTAAAAACATTTAAATGCGAGGGCATGCGTTTGATTAGTTCAAGTAAAATCCACACATTTTCCTTTAATTTCTTTATCATTCATTTTCAAACTCAGAATATTATATTTTACGTAAGTGGAAATAGAATTTCTATGAGAGATTTTTTATTTATTATTTTTTATTAGAACAAATCTTTTTTATTTTTCTAAAATGTTTTTTAATGCATATTCGTTTTCCAGTATACTTTTCTAGGTAAAAAGACAAAAAAGCTGTATATTCCTGTCTTTTTTTCACGTATATTTATTTCAGTACTACGTAAAAAACAAGCCCCCTCTAGAACAGTATATAGTACTGGCTCTAAGATTATAAATATATTCAAATTCAACCGACTATAAAAATAAGCTGGCTACAAGCCTGTAAAGATATTCACAAACAATTATAACAAAATATGAACAGTCTGCATCAGTAATCATCAGGTATTTGCGGCAAGATATGTATATTGTATTAAAAAAAATGTTTTTAAAGTATAACTTTAGATTCCTAAGAACAAGTTTAAAGTTCCGAATTGTTTTCGCATTATCTGGCAAATCATTAAAAGATCTAATTGCACAATGTACAGGACTAAATAAACCCACATCCATATGATTTGTTAAAATATACTCAAATTTTCGATTAGGAAGTGGCAAGAAGATGCATGTGCTGAAATATGTGGAAATTAATAATCTAATAGATATCCCAAATAAAGTATTTTCGAAGGGTTCATGGAGATTTGTAATATTGATTTGATGCTAAGGAAATGCTTTTCAGTGACCCTCATTGCCGCCATTTTTATGTTGACATTACGTGTTTTTTTTTGGTGGTGTTTAATGATTTCGCACCATAGATATATCAGAATAGTAAGGTGGCGCTTTTGCGAATTTTCGAGCAATCTGCATCTCAACAGCCACTCCAAGTTCTGTTGGAAGTCTGTAGGTACGTGAATTCGGTTGATATTAGGGAGGTGCTATTTGAGGATTTCACCTGTTTTTTTCTCAGCTGCGCAATTTTTATGTAGGAATTTAATATGTTTTTGCACATATTCAAGCTTTTTTTATCTCTTAAATACCTCTAAATTGACTTAGCAGATTAAAAAGGTGTAGGTATGTGAAAAAGAAGAACAATGAGGGGAAAATGCAAGTGGCCGAGTTCTGCTGCATTTCTTTTGATTATAAAAAATACTTGGACAGAGACCGTAGCAGGATGATCTGGTAAAGGTATAAAATTATTCTATAATATTAGTAAAACACATGTTTGATTTGAACGGTTATATTTGAGTCTATGACGCGGCGTTCCACCACACGGTGGCTTCTTCGGATAGAATGAAGTACTGAAATCTTGGTATCTCAGTTTTAAAAAAAATTTTAACTATCTAGGGGAAAACGATTACAAAAAGAAATTAAATTAATGTGGAGGGTTGGTAATCCTTCCAGAAATCTTGCTCAAACTACATCAGGTATTGAATATATTCAGCAGTGAAGAATGATATAAGTAAATTTGTTCGTTCAGTAAAAGATCAGAATTCTTATAGATATAGAATATATATTTCTAGGGCTTCCCAGAAGTAAAATTTCAATGTGTTTTTCTAACACTATTGTTGTGGGTTTTAACCAATTAACAGCCACATCAATTCAAAATTTATAGAATTATACATAGAACTTCGACATGTGCTGTCGAGAATAAACCTTTTTCTATTTTAAATGTAAATTTTTTGTTATTCTGTTGCTATGGTTTTAATAAACTTCATTTTTCTAAAGCATAGATACATACTTATATTTCCATACCATTATTAGCAGGTTTTCACTTTGAAAACCTGCTTATTAAAATGGGTGCGATTAGCAAAGTTGGACCTAGGACCATGATATTTTTTCGTTTCATGACTTTTTATGATGCTTGGCACCAAAAACTCAATTTCATATATCTCTCTCTATATATATATATATATATATATATATATATATATATATATATATATATATATATATATATATATATATATATATATATATATATATATATATATAATATATATATAATATATTAATATATATATATATATATATATATATATATATATATATATATATATATATATATATATATATATATATATATATATATATATATATATATATATATATAATATATATATATATATATATATATATATATAATATATATATATATATATATATATAATATATATATATATATATATATATATATATATATATATATAATATATATATATATATATATATATATATATAGTATATATATATATATATATAAATATATATATATATATATATATATAATATATATATATATATATATATAATATATATATATATATATATATATATGTTCATATGTATGTATAAACTTATGTATTTTAGCGTTGTTTACACGATAAAGGGCGCAATTTTGAAGCAATAAGGTTGAAAGTTTGTAAATAGGTAGTTTCGTACACAGAAAATAATAATGAGCCTGATATCAATCACTGCCAATGATTGACCGCATATTCATTATCATAACGTATTTTTCATTAGGACAATGTCCAAAATTTATTGATAATAATGAATTGCTGTGATTGATCAATCAACGATTTTGTTGTTATAATGAAATCTAGGTCATTATGATAATGTAATTAAATCATGAATCTAATGAAAATAGTCATCATCATAATGTTATTTACATCAGAGCAATGTGAAAAATACATCAAGTTAATGACCACATAGTGATTAATACTATGTACCTTTAATCATCACGACACATTGTCATAATCCCTCTTTTAATGAAGCTATGTTCAATAGGCATAACATTAATGATTGAAAACATTAACCTATGTATAGTTCATCATAGCAATGCACTGCATTCATCACCTAATGTATTAAGTCATTCGGTCAATGTCCGAGAGCATTGGGACAATGCTTAAAGAATCATCGATTGATGAATTTCTGGCTGCACCCCCACCGTCTCAACGTAAATATGCCAAATTTCCGCCTAATTCGCTATACGAGTATCTATCTAACGCTAACTGCCAAACGGTGAAGTGTTATTTGTGTATAAGTAAATTTTTGTGGAAGCAGTTTCTTTAGAAGGTGGTAAGTACAGTAACTGTATTTTTTAAATCTTGTTAGTTTTTTATAACATTTGAATAAAAGTTACGAAAATATTTTTTGCCAGAATACAATCTCAAAAAAATAAGTAGTTACACTGAACAGTGTTGAAAGAGACGAGAGAATGAAAACATGGCGTTTTTCGAGCACTTATAGTAAAAATATATAAATATATTGCATTTTGAACACTTTTTATATTATTTCGCGAATACTATGAATTTTGCTATGAGAAATAGATATGCTCAATAATGGAACTTGCTCATACATTGTTTTGCTAAATACCCTGTAAATTCAGTAAATTACTGAAAAGAAAATTGTATTTACAAAAAATCTACTATTCACTAAAATTTGACGGCCTACACTATTTCAACATCATCTTGAAAAATAATCATTTATTGCAGGTTGTGACGATACTTGTAAGTGTGATCTGGATCTGAAGTAGACCCCGAAATATTCCAAGCACCTTCATATTAATTCAGTATTCACTTTTCCTCAATACAAATCATGGTCGGACAACTATCTGTATAACAACCCAGAGCGCCCTCCACCAAAGATATTGGAAACCAACAATTCACCGCTGAGATCGAAAATGCAGAAACCCGTCGCTAGAATACAAACTTTCTGACATAAGATGTCTACTTTGCAACTGTGGCGTAGGTATGTTTTTTTTTAAATTATTGAAGAATTTCCTTGTTCACTTTATGTGATATATTAAATTGTCCATGGTCAACAAGTATATTTTTCATGATTTTTAATTTTATCTGTATAATTTCATGTATTACCTATTACATTCAATAGGTATAATATAGCTATAGTTGCAACTAACTATTATAACTTTACTTCTAGATCGATATGGACTCAACCATGAAGAACGGAAATGATAATTTTTTTTCTCAAAAACTGTGAAAAATTAATTGCATTTCTGTTCAATGGCAATGTCAAAGACAAGGCGATTGAGTATTTACTAGGCCCATTGGAAATCGAAAATATCGACGAAAGTAAAGTATCTGCTTGTGTAGATTGTGTATTTCAGTGAATGGTGTTCACCCCGTGATGCTAATGTTAGTAGTTCAAAAAGAGCTTGATATTCTATGTCAGGGTTGAAAAGAGAACACTTTTTCATTTGTTATGAAATCAAATGACAGCTTGAGAATAATTTGATACATATTTCGTGAACATCATTTAAAGTTCATAACATACTCATTTCATTAAAAAGTAGAGTCCCAATGAAAAAAGAAAATCAGTTTTCTAAAATATGGAATTCACCTTTTTCATTTTTGACCATAAATATATTTTTATTTCTAGATGGCGAGATGAAGCAGCCACCAACAAAGTTGTAAAGAACGATATTTACTGGAAGAATGCATACCAAAAAATTTCACTTACAGCACTCATTTTTATATCTTGCAAAAACACCACAAGAAATTGAAGAATGGATATACATTTTGAATTCGCAGAAAACTTCAATTCAATCTTTTGTGGTTCGCAATTGGCGAAGATATAACAAAAATTCAAGGAGAGAGTTATATACATACTTCGATGGAATTAGATATAAGTTTTTCAATGTTATAAGAGCTGTTAATAGTTGTTTAAATATTATTTATGTTTCCAATTTAAGTTTTTCTCCAGAAAGTATTATGTTTTGGTCGTTTTATTGAATACTTTTTTTTTAAACCTCGCGCTAATCCAGGAATTGTATTCAGTAAAACACATATCTTATGTCAATATTTGAAAAATAAATTGTATTATTCCAATTCAATGAATCTTTTGTGTCTGTTTGTAGTTATCTTTGCAACGTACTCATTCGACAGTGCCATCATAATTGCTTGGAGCATTAGCAATAATATATAGACATTTTTTTCCCTATTGGCAATTATAAACCTGTCACTATATACATATATATATATATATATATATATATATATATATATATATATATATTTATATATATATATATATATATATATGATATATATATATTATATATATATATATATAGATATATATATAATATATATATATATATATATATATATATATATATATAAAATATTAATATATATATATTTTATATATATATAAGTCTAGTCTATTTTAGAATAAAGTATAAACTTTAAAATAAAAAACACTTGGCTTATGTTTCACAATATAAAAAATCTTTAGATACTGTACTTAGCAGTAATAAAAAGTCGACATGTTTCGAGCTATGAACTCATTATCAAGACTGACAACAGGAGAGTATTGCATCGTAATTTATAAAACAGACAAAAGCAAAAGGTGATACCTGAAAATCAATTTGTTCGTTTACAAGGGGTAATTGACTATTATGGGCAGAACCTAATTCGAATAGTTCGAGAAGGTCAAGACGTTTACCCTTGTTACCTGAATGTAACAATTTGGTTTTGTTGAACTCCAGGAAGTGTTTGAATTTTATACAATGTTCAGAGAAGCCAGTGGTATTTTTGTTTTGTAAAATTGACTTTTTATGTTCTTCAACACGAATATTTATATTCCTTCCTGTCTGTCCAATATAGAAAGCAGGACATTCGTCGCAAAATATTTTGTAAATACCACTGTTTTTCTCCGATGTTAGATTTTTCTTTATTATTGACCAAGAGTGACTTCAAGTTTCTTTTATTTGTACAAATTGTTTTAACGTTATTTTTCGATAGTCTGGTTACAAATTTTGCTACTCAAATTAGGCACATAATTTATTGGGAAGTATTTTTGTTCTTCATTAATAGTTTGCGTGGGTATATTGAATGCGACAACAGATACTTTCTTCGTTTTTTCCCAATGAGCTTGTCGATAAGACTTTCCATTGTAACCGTTATTGATGGCTAATAATTTAATTGTATTAACTTCAGTTTGAAAATTTGTTTCCGATAATGGAATCGTGAACAACCTATGTATGAACGAATGAAAAGCACTGAGTTTTATTTTAATGTGTTGGTTACTGTCGCTGTGAATTAAAGTATCTGTGAAGGTTGGTTTTCTATAAATGTTGAAAGTAAGAGAATTCAAATTTCCTAGCAATCTGAACGTCTAAGAAAATTCAAGGTACCGTTTTCGTTTTCTACTTCTTTTGTAAATTGAATCGAGTTGTAGAAAGTATTTATATATTTAAGGAAATTATCTAACTGCCTATCTGTACCGGTCCAAATACAAAAAAATATCATCTACATAACGTCTCCATAATAAAAACGTTAGTAATTAAATTATTTATCAGTATTGAAAATTTTTTCTTCTAAGTTATTCATGAAAATTTCACTCAACAAAGGCGATAACGGTGAGCCCATGGGCAATCCGTCTTCTGTTTGTTATATATATTATTTAAATTTGAAATAACTCTGTTTCAAAACATAAGTTTAAGGCAGACATTGTTTCGCTTGACCTGCTTGAGTTGTTACATTTGGGTTCATCTCTAGATATCGCTTAACAATATTTTTAAACTTCTTGAGTTGGCGTTAGAAGGAAATAAGTTTGATAACGTCAAATGAAATTAATTTAGCATTTGAAGGAATTTTGATATTCCTTAAGATGATTAACTAACTGAATAGAATTTTTAATGCTATACGCCGGATTGAATGAATTAAGGTGGGTAATTTCTTATTCAAATACTGACATAATTTATACGCAGGAGCGTTAATATAAGATACTATTGGACGCATCGGGCAATCAATTTTATGTATTTTTGGTAAAGTATATAAAACCGGGGTGCGTGGGTTCATGGAAGTTAAGAAAAAAGTGTCAATATCTGAAAATAGGATTTTACTATTCTTGATGAATGATTTTATTTCGTTTTGGAGTTTTTTAGTGGGATCTATTTTAAGTTTTGAGAATTTATCTGTATTAAATAGGATTTCAGATTGTTCAATGTAGGTATTTTTATCTATGATAGTTACAGTATTTCTTTGTCCGCTTTGCATATAACCAAATTATTATCCTGAATTTTTGATCTCAACTGTTTTATAGTTTTTAATTCTAAATTATTGTTATTTCTGCATTTATATTTATTTATGACTTCCGCGCATATAGTTTTTTCAAAATTCAAATTCTTAATTAAAGACGAATTTAAAGCTAATTCAGTGCTGACGGCTAAATGTTTAATATCATTTTTATCATTGAAATGTGGGCAATATTTCAAACCTTTATTCAATTATTCTATTTCATTGTTACTAAATTCGGTATTTGTGAAATTATGGACTCTACTATAAAATTGTTTAACTTGAAGTTTGTCACTCTTAATCAATAATGAAGAAGACTCACGTGATTTAATTAATTCCTTAAGTTTGTTGGATTGTCTTAAGTACTGTTCGTGGCATCTGCTCCTCAACGGTACCTTGAATTTCTTAGACGTTCAGATTGCTAGGAATTTGAATTCTCTTACTTTCAACATTTATAGAAAACCAACCTTCACAGATACTTTAATTCACAGCGACAGTAACCAACACATTAAAATAAAACTCAGTGCTTTTCATTCGTTCATACATAGGTTGTTCACGATTCCATTATCGGAAACAAATTTTCAAACTGAAGTTAATACAATTAAATTATTAGCCATCAATAACGGTTACAATGAAAGTCTTATCGACAAGCTCATTGGGAAAAAACGAAGAAAGTATCTGTTGCATTCAATATACCCCACGCAAACTATTAATGAAGAACAAAAATACTTCCCAATAAATTATGTGCCTAATTTGAGTAGCAAAATTTGTAACAGACTATCGAAAAATAACGTTAAAACAATTTGTACAAATAAAAGAAACTTGAAGTCACTCTTGGTCAATAATAAAGAAAAATCTAACATCGGAGAAAACAGTGGTATTTACAAATATTTTGCGACGAATGTCCTGCTTTTCTATATTGGACAGACAGGAAGGAATATAAATATTCGTGTTGAAGAACATAAAAAGTCAATTTTACAAAACAAAAATACCACTGGCTTCTCTGAACATTGTATAAAATTCAATCACTTCCAGGATTTCAACAAAACCAAATAGTTACATTCAGGTAACAAGGGTAAACGGATTGACCTTCACGAAATCAACGAAATAAGTTCCGCCCATAATAGTAAATTACCACTGGTAAACGAACAAATTGATTTTCAGGTATCACCTTTGCTTTTGTCTGTTTTATAAATTACGATGCAATACTCTCCTGTTGTCAGTCTTGATAATGAGTTCATAGCTCGAAACATGTCGACTTTTTATTACTGCTAAGTACAGTATCTAAAGATTTTTTATATTGTGAAACATAAGCCAAGTGTTTTTATTTTAAAGTTTATACTTTATTCTTTATGATGTTTCACCAAATGATGTGCGAGAATTCAATCTCAGTTACTAGTCTATTTTATTTATGAAAACAAAAGGTGCAACCAGTAGGCTCAGATTGATGTATTTTTACATTATATTAACGTCTTCGAACATTGAACGATGTTCGAAAGTCATTGTGCGCATGGCTTAGAATCAATGTATCGCTGATTGAGTCAATGTCCTGGATTCCTTAATTCAATGACTGCAGGTGATCGGTTGATGTACAGAAAACATTAATATCATGCTGGATGTTGATTGACTGATACACAATGGTCATTAGTAGAATGTACTTTGTTTTGAAATCCAGGTGATGAAATCAATGCCTCTCGGGGATTGATATAATCACTTGAACATCAAGCAATCAATAATAATACATTGAATCAATGAACTTGAGCATCGGTTGAAAATTGATGTCCGAATACATTATCTCAATGGTTTTATTCATTATATTCACGTACGTTTTTCGTTCTGTGTATGATATCTTGGATGGGATTGTTTTTGGTTCGAATTGATTGGGGGGTGATCCCCCTGGGGGCAAAATAAATCTTGTTTACACGATAACGGGCGCAATTTTGAACCAATAGGGTTGAAAGCTTGTAAATAGGTAGCTTCGTATGATATCTTGGATGGGATTGTTTTTGGTTCGAATTGGTTGGAGGGTTGACCCCCCTGGGGCAAAATAAATCTTGTTTACACGATAACGAGCGCAAGTTTGAAGCAATAGGGTTGAAAGCTTGTAAATAGTTAGCTTCGTATGATATCTTGGATTGGATTGTTTTTGGTTCGAAATGGTTGGGGGTTGACCCTCCTGGAGGGAAAATAAATCTTGTTTAGGGGATAAATGGCGCAATTTTGTAGCAATAGGGTTGAGAGTTTGTAAATAGGTAGTTTAGTATGATTTCTTTAATAAGATTTTTTTTCGTTTTAATTGGTTGGGGGATTGACCCCCTGGAGAAAGGAATAAATCTTGTTTACATGATAAAGGGCGCAATTTTATAGAAATAGGGTTGAAAGTTTGTAGGTACGTAGTCTCGCATGATACCTTGGATGTGATTGGTTTTGGTACAAATTGGTTGGGGTGTTGATCCCCCCAGATTTTGAATTTGGAAAAAAAATCATAATTTAATGAATATATTTTTCAAACTGGATAATACGTTATGAAAAACTGCATTTCTAATGCAGCTCGCTGCGATAGAGTTTTTTGGTTATTAAGTTTAGTGAAAACAAGGATGTTATTCTTCAAGGTCTAGTAGGTACGGGAAAAAAATTTTTTGGGAGGTTTCTGATATCTAGGAGTGAAAAATTAATGAAAATTTTTTAACATTTCATTTTACTCGAATTGAATCAAATTTAACTATTTTCAATGCCTCCACTAAATTTATCCACCCGTAATATTGCATTAAGGAGATAATTCCTGTTTATACCCAACTTAAATCGGTACAATACATGCATTATAATAAATGGTTAAATTATATGAAACCCTTGGAGAGGAAATAATTTATGGATCTGAAGAATAGATATAAAAGCATCGAATCGTTTCCATTTGATCTGAATAACAGAAAGTATGGCACATTAGTAACATTTCCTCGTCTGCGGAAACTTTTATGTACGTACTATGCTGATATCCGTAATAGCATTATCGATACATCCTGCTGTGCGACGCACTCCCCAATTTTACCCAATTCCCGATTCCATATGAAATGGGCGTGATCTTATGGTGATTATTTTGGAAAGAATGAATAACGTCCTGTGTAAAATTTATACGCAGAAATGGAAAATTAGTTTGCCACTTCTGGCAAGTGTAGTTTGTACGCAAGCACTTTTTTTTACAAAACCCCAATTGGTAAACCATAGTTTAAAATTGGCAAGACCATTACTAATTGGGATAAACTTTCAAGAATCAGTGACCAAATATAATTTTCCATAACTGAGATTGAATTCTCGCACATCACTTGATGAAACATCATAAAGAATAAAGTTTAAACTTTAAAATAAAACACACGTGGCTTCTGTTTCACTATATAAAAATATTTAGATACTGTATTTAGCAGTAAAGGATAGTCGACATGTTTCAAGTTATGAACTCATTATCAAAACTGACTACAGGAGTATTAGGTACATCTTATTTTATAAAAATAGACAATAGCAAAGGTGATACCTGAATATCAATTTGTTCGTTTACAAGGGGTAATTTACTATTATGGGAGGAACTTATTACAAGAATTTCAAGGCGCTTTCCTTTGTTGCCTGAATACAACAATTGGGTTTTGTTGAAATCCAAGAAGTGATTAAATTTTCTACAACGTTCGGAGAAGCCAGATGTATTTTTATTTTGTAAAATTGACTTTTTATGTTCTTCAGCACGAATGTGTATATTCCTTCCTGTTTGTCCAATATAGAAAGCAGGACATTCGTCGCAAAATATTTTTTAAACAGCACTGTTCTCTCCGATGTCAGATTTTTCTTTATTATTGACCAAGAATGACTTCAAGTTTCTTTTATTTGTACAAATTGTTTTGACGTTATTTTTCGATAGTCTGTTACAAATTTTGCTACTCAAATTCGGCACATAATTTATTGGGAAGTATTTTCGTTCTTCATTAATAGTTTACGTGGGGTATATTGAATGCAACAGATTCTTTATTCAATATACCCCACGCAAACTATTAATGAAGATCGAAAATACTTCCCAATAAATTATGTGCCGAATTTGAGTAGCAAAATTTGTAACAGACTATCGAAAAAGAATTCATGCTGTAACATTAAATATCAAATAGAATATTTAAATAGACTACTAATCATTCTCTTCAAATCTTGTAGTTCTCAAGAAAACCAGCTTGATTCAAAAAAATCTATATATTGAAAAAACCCTTGAATAATGTTTACACATTCGCCCTTTTGAACAGTTCTCTCGAAGAAACTTTATAAAATCGATGCTCAATAAAGTTTCCTATCTGAATAATGACTGAATATTTTAAATGGAAAACAGACCGATAATATGTTTGCTTTCAAACTTTTGAGATATTCTTCCGTTATTATACTGAAACTTCCTCTTCAAGTATCGTGGCTTTTGCATATCAATAATGATACAAAATGTTCGTAGTTCCAATATAGAAAGTTTGCTACTTAGATGTTCTCATCCTCATTTTACAGTTTGTTCCAGTATAATATGTATGAATATATATATATATATATATATATATATATATATATATATATATATATATATATATATATATATAGGGGGAGGTAGGGTAGATTGACGCATAAAAATTCAAAATCAAATAATATGTGAATAAATGTCACATTTGTGATTAATTCAACATTCGGCTGAATATATAGATATTATAATGTCAAGGATAAAAATAGTTTAAGATATGAAAGAAAATTAGTACGTGTTTTGTGAAAAATGGATTTTGAATCATTCTGCCCCACCAACGGGGTACTTAGATACATCACTTGGGGCACTTTAGTACAAAGAGGAGATTATACGAAATTGGATAAATTATAACACTTTCATGAAAATAATACTTTATTATCGTGAAAATATTGTAATCAGTCTTACAAAATACTTATAACTTAACCAAATTAACAATTAATAGTATATTTATTTTTCCGAACAGGATTGCCATGGCTATCCTTTTATTAAACCACTAAAACTCAGTACCTAATCAAAACAAAAACAATCGTAAAAAAACTCTAGTACTTAAACAAAATAGTAAACTTGAGTAATATTATCAAGAACGCTTCTATTGCACATTGTATGCACTTAAATGAACTGAAAAAGTATACATAGAAGATGTTCGAGTTGTGCCTATCGTAAAATTTGGTCTTGGTAAGTGTAAAACAACATCTCTAAAATCACGCTTGCTTGGTCTTCTACATTAGGAAGAACAAAAGTAGATTCAGATACGGCGGTCTTGATCCTCTCTTCATCTAAACTACGTCTTTCAGTCTAGGGCTTGTATGTGCGCACCATTTTCTGATAAAAACATAATATATATAATTTTAATTTAAAATATTTTACAATTTATAAAATGGAATTTTTTCAAAATAAATCAGTTAGTTATTTTGTTTAATTTGCATTCAATACAAAATCTGTTGGGGCACCTTGATACACATCAATGTGCCCCGTACTTTGCTGTATCTAAGTGCCCCAACAGATTTTTTTTAAATGCACATTGTACTAAAGAAACTAACTGATTTAATTGGAAAAAAATATCGAATCCATAATACTAGACACCCTAACTCACCTTTGGTATATATAGATCCTCACAAGATGGTATAGAAGACTGGGGAAATACTTTTACATTTCACGGTTTTTTTAGTTGGTCGCACCCGAAACACGTTACGACTTCTAAAGCGCCAACAGCTGACTGGCTTTTGGCGCGAACGAGTAGGATTAGTTCAAACATTTCTATGAGCGTTTTAGAGATGCAATCACTGAAATACATTCAACCTATTATTGGATAATGCTTGTGTATCTATATATATATATATATATATATATATATATATATATATATATATATATATATATATATATATATATATATATATATATATATATATATATATATATATATATATATATATATATATAGGTGGGGCAGAATGATTCAAAATCCATTTTTTACAAAAACACGTACTAATTTTCTTTCATATCTTAAACTATTTTTATCCTTGACATTATAATATCTATATATTCAGCCGAATGTTGAATTAATCACAAATGTGACATTTATTCACATATTATTTGATTTTGAATTTTTATGCATCAATCTACCCCACCTCCCCCTATATATATATATATATATATATATATATATATATATATATATATATATATATATATATATATATATATATATATATATATATATATATATATATATATATATATATATATATATATATATATATATATATATATATATATATATACATATATACTTATATATATATATATATATATATATATATATATATATATATTAAAAAAAAAGGGGCGGCTATGGAGGCTACGCCGCCTCCTCAATAATATTGAGGGTAATTACTTAGAATCACACCAATTTTATTGTTACAAAAAAAAGCATTAGAGACCTTCTACTCGAAGTCAAACACGATCTTAATAAGATTAAAGCATCTTAATAAAGTCTATAGTATACAGCGTGTCCACGGATGAGATGCCCAAGAGGAAAAACTTTTTTATTTTCAATTTTAAAGAAAAATGCTATTCTTGATAAAAAGTTTTGTTTGTTCATAAGCCCCATAACAAGATTGCTTAAACCAACACGAGCCGCCACTGATATATATATATATATATATATATATATATATATATATATATATATATATATATATATATATATATATATATATATATATATCATATTTATTTACATTATTTTGTTTCTGAATATTTTTCTATTGAACAGAAAAGCTTATTTATTCCAAGAAAAAATAATTCAATCATTTACAGTTATGTACCTAGATTAGATGAAAACACAATGACAAAAATTTTGAAAGGACTTGATTAACTTTATAGGTACTTTCACTCAAGATTGTTCTGCGATGATTGGAATATAGCAATAATTTCTATAACGGTAAACATTCAAGCCAGCAATATACCGCATCAGACTATAAAAAATTGACTCTGTAACCCCACTTCATTTAATTTCAAAAATGAATAGCTGGAACCTACTGTACTCAAACATCTATTGACTATTCATTTGTCTATTCCAAAAACGACAAATTGCAGGTTATTTATCAATTGGAATCTTGAAATTACATATGATACACAATACGCATAACATATGAGATAGTATTCGAACCACTTCAAAATGAGAAGGAATTATTTATAATATAATGCATAAGCTTTGGAAGAAGATTCATTAGATGGACGAAATTCTTTAACATGAACATGAATTAAGTGCGAGTTTTTCAAGGATTTGTTAAAAAGAGCCTATTTAATTCTATTTTTCAACAGGATAAATGCTATATCAAAATATTCAGATAAATCAAACCGACATGTGGGATGACCAATATTCGAATATGATGATTACATAACCGTTCCATCAATTTTATTCACTTTTTCAACACAGTTTGGAAAGAATAAAGTTGAACTAAGGAGAAACATGGTTTTATATTGAGTTGCAAAAAGGGATCGAATATCAATACGATTTCAAGCATAACCCAGATATAAAATTCCCTAAAAAGCAAATTATGTAAAATTAGTGAATGCTTTTATAGATTACTGCATTTTATGCTGTTTTACACATTATTATAGTATTATAAACGAATTTAACAGGAAATAGTACCTAACTAATTCAACATCGTCTTCAAAGTTTAATGTTTTGACGGTGTTAGTAAAAAATCGATTCGATTTAGTAATTAATGGTTTTAAGGCTTTCATAGTTACAAATTCTTTGCAATAATCATTAAAATGGCACCAATATATCATTTATTATTTATTATCTCTATTGGGCTGAAGCACTCCGGTCAATTGTCATTTGATGAATATGTATTTAGAATATATCATCAATAAAGTACAGTTATCTATCTATTTATATCATTCTAATAAATATAAAATGTTGATAATCACTGTTGCGTATTCGAAAATAGACTACCCGATAAATTCTGGTAATTTTATTATCTAAGATTGGTATAAGTCTCTCTTTTCAGTTAGTTCCACAAACTTCATAAGGTTTTGCGTACAGACAGAGAAGTGACGTTCTCTTCTCGTTGCGCACGTCAACTACACGTGGTTTTTGACATAATCGTCATAAACATAACCCATTTAAAAGTTTGGTATTTTGATTGGCCATATACTTCTATTTGTAATTTTATCAGTGAATGTGATATGTGAATCAATTGAAAAATAAAAGGATTAAACTTTGTTGAAAATGGTGCCCTTCGACTTCGTATGGGATAATAATCCGTCGAAAGTTAGTGGAACAGTTTTTGCTAGAAAACGGCGATTACCAGTGGAACCTAATAAAAACAACCCTATAAAATTATTAGATCCAGAGGATAAGCAAAAAACTACTGAAAAAACAAATCAACTTAAGAAGAGTATATCCTTGACTAGCCCATCCCTTTCAAGAAAAAAAGAACACGATAAGAAAAAATGGATAAGTGATAACGAACAGCAAAAAGGAAATGAAACATTAGAAAATGTTGACAAAAAATTAGTGAAAAGGAAGAATAAAAAAGATAAGCTTGCTGCTGTAGCACTGTTAAAATCAGGTCAAAAGCCAGTTCCGATGCAAAAACAAGATAAAATTACTCATTCACTTTTCTCAGAAAAATATAAAATGAACAATATTTCCAATGTACCTGGGGTATCTGTTGTTGAAAAAGTTTTCAGTTCTAAACATACATTTGGAGATTTAGATATTCATAAATATATAGTGTCAAACTTAGCAAAGCATGGATTTACTACGTTGACTAACGTACAAGAGAAGGCAATACCTGTGATGTTGAAAGGAAATAATGTACTGGTATGTATTGAATATAGTAATAAAATTCTCATTACATCTTCATAGAGACAGAGTCATATACATGATAAGGCCAAAAATTTTGTTATTACTT
>JARQZK010000002.1:502500-530000 GCA_030704885.1 Cynegetis impunctata
ATATAAATTATTTCACATACTAAATATTCTTATATGAGTCATACATATTGGATATATTATATTTATCAGTTTTAAGAACTACAAGCCATTGAAGTCATGATGATATAAATTTTCTTATATCCTAGGATAGTACAAAAAAATATTTGCCACATTCATGATCAAATTTTAAACTCATACCACTAAATCTAAATAGTGTGTCACAACAAAATTTCACTATTGTATAGAACATTTTTTCTCTAAAAAAAAAGTTCCAGTGTGAGTTTTAGCAGTGCTCATTATGAATTTATTTTCAAACAATGCTGTAGGAAAACATGTAAATCGCTTTTTATAATCTCAAGATATATGCTGAATAAAACTGCTTGTATCAAACATAATTTTATATTTTGAATATAATGATGAGTTAGCGTTGCTTTCAATTAGCCACTCTAACTACATATTGTAATGGAATGCTTTTATATAGAATAGTGGAAGAATTGGATAAATCAAAGAAGAATGATTCATATGATCCTATGGCCCTATTAAGAGGTGATACTCCTAAGGAATCCAGTGTGGAAAATATACCTGAATCACTTTATTGCCTAAGAGATCCTAAAAGTAAAAAAACACAAAATGTCCTTCTGTCGGCCACTCTCACCAAAGGTATTGCAGAACTTGCAGAATTTACTATGAAGGATCATGTATATATAGATGCCTTATCTGAAGATTCAAACATTAATCCGAATCACATGGTTATACCCAAAACTGTAAAACAAGAGTATATTATAACTTTTGTCAAACATCGACTATTTACTTTAGCATCCATTTTAGCAGCAAAATCGAAACAAAATTGTAAAATTTTGGTGTTCATGGCAACTAGTCAAATGGTTGATTTTCATTATGAGCTATTTTCAAGACATTTAGCTAAAATGCCATTTAACCGAGGTAAATTGAAAAGTGGGAATGTCGTTCTATTAGAGGATGGTTTTGATGATTCAGATGAAGATGAAGAAGTTGCTTTAGATGCTGAGTTCTTCAAGCTGCATGGATCTATGGAGCAAAGTAAACGAAAGGAGCAATTTTGTGGTTTCAGAAAAGCTAATAAAGGAATACTTTTGTGTACGGTAAGACATTCAAGATTTATATTTATTATATATATAAAAGTTTATATGGAAAATAATTCTTATGAATTTGAATTGTTGATCTCGAAACTATGATACAAGAAAAAATTTTACATAGAAAGATGAGAACTTCCACATTCTACGAAAGTCCTTCTAAAAATTCGAAAAAACTATCTTGGATATTTGATGCTGATCTTTCATATTTGAATTATCTTATATTTTTTTCACAACTGTGGTTTATATTCTTAATGAATATGTTTCTAATATCCCCTATATTTTTTTGTTACTTGAGTTTTACTTTTAATTTTGTACTGTCTTACACATGAAGAGTTTCTTCTATAAAAATTCTGTGTATAGTGCTTCAAATATTGAACAAAAGTTATATTTTTATTTTTTCTTAATGAATTAAACAAATATTTTGTTATTTAGCAGTGTATGCCTTATCCAAAGGTGAAGGGTTTTGGAATTGACATACAATGTGTTTCCTTTGATATCCTAAATGCAAATATATTTTCAAAATATCTGTTTATAATGAAGCAATACTTTTTATATTTCAGTTTTCAATATGTTATTCTCAGATTTACTAGTACTAAAACTATGGCATATTGTAGCAGGTTTTCTATAATCTACCCACAAAACTTCAACCTTCAATCATGTCCAATGTCAAAAAATTTTAATATTGTATATATAGATATATATATATATATATATATATATATATATATATATATATATATATATATATATATATATATATATATATATATTTAGAAAATTTTCCGCGGTCGAAAGTTTGTGGAAAATTTGGTTCTCGCGTAAAAAATTAGAAAAATCTCGACGTTTCGGCTCCTTTTGTGAAGCCATCTTCAGGAGAAGAGTCAGTTGACTCTAGAGAGTAGGCAGGTTGAGACTTCAGAGTTGGCAGGAAGCAGTACGGTTGGTGGAGTAGGCAGATTGAGGCCACGTATCTGAATTATTCCCCTTCACATTATCCTGAAGTTGGTTGCACAAAAGGAGCCGAAACGTCCGTCGAGATTTTTCTAATCAACGAAAGTGTCTATATATATATATATATATATATATATATATATATATATACGTATATATATACAGGGTGTCCCACCGGGAAAGAACGCGATCTGTATATGGAAAACTACACATATGAAACTTTTGAAAATTTGACAGTATACTAATGTTGATAGGGGCAACCCGAATAAAATATTTTCAAGATGGTGGCACTTCCGGTTATACCGGAAGTAGATACCAACTTGCTTATTTTAAATTGGGTACCCTATATATTAATACATTTTTAGATTCTACGCAAGATTCTAGGCAGATTTCATGTATTATGTCCTATACCTTAGTCTAAGCGTTTTTGACATATTTAGGTTTATATGTCAAAAATGACGATTGCAAGCCCTAATATAATTATCAATTGTTCCTATAAGGAATCCTTTTTTACTTACTTTGGGTTGTATTCCTAGTTGAAAAGGACTTGCTTTAATAGATTTTGTATAGTATTTGGATAACTAATCATACAGGGTGTTCGAAAAAAAAGATCTGAAATGAGATTGAGAAAACTGACAAAAATCAATTTTTTTAAATGGAAACCCCCCATTTTTCTTATTTTGTAGTATTTAGCATTTAAAAAGAAGGTAACTTTGTATAAAGTTATCTCCACCTAAAATTTGAAGTTTTCGAAATATTGCCAATTTAATATTTTTATATGGCAATTTTGCATTTAATCGTTAAACAATTAGATCTAGTATAGCCACGATCGTATTTGACATTTCAAATCATCTTTTACTTTTAAGGCTCATCTAAATCATTTTCATTTAAATGCTGCACTAATGAAAATATGGATAGCATAGGGATGATATTTGTGTTTCCGTAAAATTTTTAGAACTGACGATTTAGATAAGCCTGATTCTAATGCTATCTGCCTTGAAGATTTTGTTGGATATGCTTCAAAATATCCCAAAATTGCTATTTCAATATTTTCGTTGTTAACAACTGGTTTCTTTTTGTACACTTATGCCTTTACGGATCCAAAATTCTTGAAGTTTTCTATAATTCGTTTAACAGTATTTGGTGATGGTTTTTGTTTATGAGGATATCGGGTCGCATATGTATCACATGTTCTTGAAATAATTTATCACATTGTCCATAAATAATAAATAAGTTTAAATAATCTTCGTTTGTATAATTTAACCGGGGTGCCATTACGATGATTTGAAATGTCAAATACGATCGTGGCTATCCTAGATCTAATTGTTTAACGATTAAATGCAAAATCGCCATATAAAAATATTAAATTGGCAATATTTCGAAAACTTCAAATTTTAGGTATAGATAACTTCATACAAAGTTACCTTCTTTTTAAACGCTTAATACTACAAAATAAGAACAATGGGGGGTTTCCATTTGAAAAAATTGATTTTTGTCAGTTTTCTCAATCTCATTTTAGATCATTTTTTTCGAACACCCTGTATGATTAGTTACTCAAATACTATACAAAATCTATTAAAGCAAGTCTTTTGCAATAAGGAATACACCCCAAAGTAAGTAATACGGGAGGGAGTCCTTATAGGAACGATTGATAATTATATTAGGGCTTGCAATCGTCATTTTTGACATAAAAACCTAAATATGTCAAAAACGCTTAGACTTAGGTATAGGACATAATACATGAAATCTGCCTAGAATCTTGCGTAGAATCTAAAAATGTATTAATATATAGGGTATCCAATTTAAAATAAGCAAGTTGGTATCTACTTCCGGTATAACCGGAAGTGCCACCATCTTGAAAATATTTTAGTCGAGTTGCCCCTATCAACATTAGTATACTGTCAAATTTTCAAAAGTTTCCTATGTGTAGTTTTCCATATACAGATCGCGTTCTTTCCCGGTGGGACACCCTGTATATATATATATATATATATATATATATATATATATATATATATATATATATATATATATATATATATATATATATATTTTATATATATATATATATATATATATATATATATATATATATATATATATATATATATATATATATATATATATATATATATTTATATATAAATATATATATATATATATATATATTTATATATATATATATATATATATATATATATATATATATATATATATATATATATATATATATATATATATATATTCGATTAATCGATTTCTAAAAAAAAATCCAACATAGCGGATGTTTGAAAGGGCCAATAGCTATGCTTTTACACATTCCTAATAACTTTTAAATATTCCCATTGTTTGGAAAAATTTTCCTTGAAACATCTGAAATTTCAACTTGAAAATTTTTGTTCTATTTGGAAATACCTTTTCTTCGAATAAATATTGAAATATATTTCACGAACAGTTCAGCGAAAGTTCAATCAACAATATTGTTCATGATGTACCAAAAATGCGCCTGAAGAAATAATCCAATTAAAATACCTCATTGAATAGATTTGCCTTTCAACCTAAACCGGTAAACACGTTCACAAGTTACAGTGACGCAGCTGGAGGAGGGTGAAGAGGGTCGTCGCCCTGGTCGCAACAGTTTGGAGGCGGCAAAAGAATCTAAGCTGTTTAGTAAGATCGAAGAACCCTTTAAAGAAACTAAGAATAAATCAAACCATTTTTTTAATAAAAAAGATCAAATTACATAAAAAATTACATCGACAATCGTAATTAAGATTAGAAATTCCGATTTTTTTCAAATACTCTTTCAACTTAGCAAATTTTAAATTTTTTCCATGAGAATAAGGGGGCAGCTGATCATTATTTGCACCGGGCGCTCAATGTTCAAGCTACACCACTGACCAGTTGCTATTGAAAAAAGACATTTAGGACAATCCATCCAAAATTCCAGTTATTTGCACTGCGGGGGTCGAACCTGCTTTGACTGTCAATATAACACATGTTTCGTAATAATCAAACTGAAATTCATTGTTGAATCAAATGATTTGATGTCGTGGTGTGAAGTTTCACTGGCACGTTAATTGGAATGCTTCTTTAAAAGATTTCGGACCGTATAATTAGAAATTACACAACATTTTATTGTATTATTGAGAATGGATCAATAGAAACTGATGAAAGTGGTGAAACCACTAGTTCTTTCCAATTTTTTTCTTGATTTCGTCGAAAATATCCTTAACCCATTATAACCCAAGACATTATTTCAAGCGAAATCAATTTTCTTTGTTGTTTTGGCAGAATATACGTTGTTTGGAACTTAAAAGTAAATGTAACCTATGTTCAAAAATTCCTGGGTTAGCTGCGAGACCCATGTACTCAGATGAGTACAATGGGAGAATACGTTGTAAAAAAAATAAAAAAATTTTAATTCAACTACAAACTTTATTAGAACCAAACTCATATTTTTCAAAAGTAAACGACAGAAAATTATGAAAGAATTAATTGAAACAAGTTATAATATTACAAAAACAAAAAATAAAAAATGGTGAATGGCAAAACAATAGAACACATAGAGCCACTTTGCATTTTGAACATCTGACTCGTTTATGACACAGGGTACATTTCACTTGTTTTTCTAATTCGAGTGGAAAATGGCCACCTTCATGTTTTCTCACATTTACTGGTAGTTGACTAGCTTTTATATTTTGATTTTTCGTTACAAGCCAAATAATGACGAACAATTTATTATTCTCTCAAAATCAACAAGACTAATTGGCTCTCCCTTCACAATTTGAAATATTTTCCATGCGTTGATAAGAGTCATGTTTATCAAATTTGTGAACATCATCCTCCACCATTTTTACCACGAATGGAGATCCTATAACTGCTCATAGCTTGATAATTAGACGTAGAACTGTCTTCGCTTTCACTATCACTTATATGCCAAAGTTCCATTTTGCCAGCGACTTTTTGAAGCATTGACAACTCATCTTGAATATAATTTTCATCAAAACCTTCCTCATCCGTCTGTGAATCAAAATCGGGAGGTATAAATGAAAATCGGGAGGAATAGTCGAAAATCGGGAGGAATAAACGCAATGTCGACTTCATTTCTGGTCTTTGTTGAAGCAACTTCTTGTTGATATTTCTCCCAACCATAAAAAATTCTGATTGGAATTTCGGGAAACTACACAGTATTTATGAAAACTAGAAAAGAAACGCACTGACTTCTATGGAATGATAGGTAGCATTGAAATATAAAAGTAATGCATCAGCCCATTGTACTCAAATGAGTACAGTAAAAAATTTCTACTTACCATATTTTTCAAAAAGAATTATGTATTCAAACAACACTAAAAATAGCTCAATCACATTTATTACATGCTGAAAACAAAAGATCCGTACAGTCACAATGCAAAAAATATTATTTTCGGACGATTATTTACTACAATGTAAGGAATGAACAACATAACCAACGTAATGGTTGAAGAAATCGCGGGAAAAAAATACAGGTTGTGAATTCTGCTGTAATATATAGGAGCTGGCTATGGAAAAATATTTAAGCAATCAAAATTTAATAGTACAGTTGATCGACCTGTTACTACATTGAGTAAAAAAAATATTTTGTATGCTGTACTCTAATGAGTACAATGGGAAATAATGGGTTAATATCTTAGGTGAAAACTGAACTATTCAAAAAAAAATAATTCTACATACAAGAGATCTGGTTCATGAACATCATTCAAGGAAACGTGATAACTATATCCTTCCCAAAACGCTTGGAAAAACACAAAATTATTTTAATTATATCGCCATTAAATTATATAATAAGCTACCTTTTCACTACAAGAATCTGAACAATGCAAAGTTCAAGAGAACACTAAAGAAAACTTATTGGAAAGCTGTTTCTATAGCATTGAGGAATTTATGTCAAATGACTTTTGAGCGCCTGTTACATATGATTTACATGTTACATGTGATTGCTATGTGTATTTAAATATGCTTGTGATTTTTATTTTTATGTGTATTTAAATATGCTTGTTTGTGATGTTTATGAGATTTTATACTCTATTATTTGGATTAAGTTGAGATTTGATTATGTTGACTTGCTATGTAATTATTGATAGTGAATAAATTTCTATTCTATTCTATAGCGTCTTACATAATTGAACCACCGAAATGTTACCGTAGTTTCTTCTCATGGAAACCTCAACTACCACATTTTAATAAAAAAAGAACGCGAGACCAGCAGAGCTCCATCACTAGGGCCGCATTTTCCCTCATTTTTCATCTTGCTAGAAGTTGTGGAGGTGAGAAAATCCTTAAAACCATGAAAAAACACAAACCCTCTACTTTATAATCGCAGCGGTCAGGGAAAAGAGTTAAAACCCCAAGGGATACTTCAGTAACATCTACTCAACCTGCAGAAGCTGTTGAGGTGCGGAAAACCAAAAAATCTCTACATAAAAATGGCGGCGATTGGATAAAATTTATACCGCCAAAACACCCTTCCCTTAGATCAACTTAGTGCACGTACAAATTTGGAGGGGGTTTGGGAAACCTGAATATATTCATCATTAATTTCTACATATTTTGCCACCTCACCCCCACTCCCTTTCCCAAAGTTTAGAAATGCCAAATTATTACTGAAGTTACCGAAATTTTGATAGTTTTGTTCTGCCTCAATACCTCAACAATCGTGGTCCAAGTTAAAACGGAGTTAAAAACCACTCCTGCTCCCCACTGTTGGCTTTCGATATAATTTAATAGTTTATTGTTTTCGGGGAAAATACGACTGAAAACATAAGAAAATTTTCAAAATCGATAGCGTATTCAAATAACATATTTCTTATATGTCCAATTGAAATCAAATATGGATATATTGAGAGCATTTTTTGTTTTTTTGTTGAGAAAATTGCGATGATCCTGTTGAAATAACTTAATTATTGAACAAACACGGAAACTCGAAATATATACAAATATTTGATGCAATCGAATCTCCTAGAAATCATTACGAAATATTAGAGATACCGGAAATTTAAAAAAAATCTATTCATAGATATGTGGGTAAACATAGTTGGTGAATTAATTATTTTCAATTCGTCCAAACAATCCTTTCTAATACACACTTTCAAATCTAGGATGTAGCAGCAAGAGGTATCGATGTACCTCAAGCAGACCACGTGATTCAGTACACAGGACCCCAAACTGATGAAGATTACATTCATAGGGTAGGGAGAACAGGAAGAGTTGATAAAGCCGGTACTGCTTTAATCTTCCTTACCCACGACGAGCAGGAATATGTTAACCATTTACGGGAACATAAAGTATTGTGAGTACCCTTATTCATCTTGAATTTGTTGACCTTGACATATGCTGAAAATTAGCTATTTTGTGTTGACCTGTGAACTACCACTTGAAAAAAGCTCAACTACTATATTTTGCTGATTTGAAGGAGTTTGTTCGTTTTCATTTTGTCCTGATGATGTTTGGGATCTCTAGGTCAAAAACATAGTTTTTTGATTTGATTCCTGTTTCCACACTTAAAATATTACGTATATAGTTCTACATGAAGTGTTATTCTGAAATAAAACAATGAAGTTCTTGAACATCTAAATTTCCCATGGCAGTATCAAGCAGTACTTGATATTTATTTTACTGTAGATCTATATGATATTATAACTAGAAGATATATAGTATTATAAAACAAATTTACAATTGATGATTTTAAGAATATTTTCGTTTTGAATATTAAAACATTCTAATGAATTGATGCTATTTGAAAATTGCCATGTTATGGTATTTGTTCACCAAATTTTCTCCAAAATACATTAAAAAATATTTTCAGTTTGAAAGAACGAACACCAGCAGAATTTTCCAATCATCTCTGTGATTTAATGAAAGAATCCGACACTGAGAAAGCGGCTGTAGCACTACAAAGTCGATTTCAAGAAGCAGTTTCCGAAAATCCTGATCTATATAGGTTGGCCTGCTTTGGTGAGTGACATTTATATGTTTTTGAAATAATGTATTTAACTTGTAATCCTTGTTACATTGGTCCTTATTATGCCGGTCTTGAAATTAATCTTTGAATAAGTTGGCAATTTAATACACAAAAAGTTTTCTGATTCATCTGGTTCAATAACATAATGGTGGACAATGTCACGTATTTTATCCAAAATTTGTAATTCAATACTTATATAAACTCCAAAGCTTCTGCAGGTTGAGTTAGAGGCTTCAGACTTGGTATGTAGATTAAGTTAATGTTGAGGAACAGCCTTTGGGTAGATTTAACCATTTTCCTCAGTTGCGCTGCACCGCGCGGGGACTATTCCGTTCAAATCGCATCCCGACCTGCTTCGCTATCAGTACACGATGCACTTCGCTATTTTTTTTTACAATAGACGGTTGAAAGTTGGTACGTGGATTGGGTTGATGTTGAGATACGTTCCTTCGTTGGTTTCAGCTCTTTTTTTTCAACCACGCCCAAATTTTTTTTTTTCAAATAAATTATTTTCTACTTTTCAATTCGGTTTGCTATTTCAGCTTGATTTTTCAGAATATAATTCAATTCTCCAGAATCGCATCTCGACGCGATGCATTTCACGCGAATAATACGCAGATATTTCTTTTTTCGTGGTTTTGGAAAAATTGCCGAACTCCACAGCTTCTACAGATTGAGTTAGATTGTTAAAGTTTGGTTATTATATAATATATATGTTGACTTAAATTCCCTTCTTGGTTTCATCTCTTTTGCTCAAATACTCTGCATTTCGTGGTGACTATTCGTTCGAATTGCATCTCGATCTACTATCAGTACGCGATGCACTTCGAGAAATTTTTTTTCACAATAGAGGGTTGAAATTTTTCACGTGGATTATGTTGATGCTGAGGTACTTTCCTTCGTTGGTTTCAATATATATATATATATATATATATATATATATATATATATATATATATATATATATATATATATATATATATATATATATATCGATAAATAATAACAGGTAGCCACTTGAAATATTCAAATATTTAGCGTTATTCACACGAGACAGATGGGATTGGTTTTGGTTCTAATTGGTTGGGTGGTTGACCCCCCCTGGGGATAATAACTTTGGTTTACACCACAGAACGCTCAATTTTGTAGCAATAGGGTGGAAAGTTTGTATCTAGGTAGTTTTGTATATCTCGAATGTAATTGGTTTTGGTTTGAATTGGTTGGGGAGTTGACCCCCCGGGAGAGGAAATAAATATTGTTTACACGATAAAGGTCGCAATTTTGGAGTAATAGCGTTGAAAGCTTGTAAGTAGATATTTTCGAAAGAAATCTTGGATGGGATTGGTTTTCGTTCAAATTGGTCGGGGGGTTGACTCCCTGGGGAAAGAAATAAATCATGTTTACATGATAAAGGGCGTAATTTCAAAGCAATAGGATTGAAATTTTGTGAGTAGGGGAACATACCCAAACTACGTGACCCGTTCAGGGGGGGTGGGGGTTTTTCAAAATACTACGATTGGTCACAGGGGCGGGGTAGGGGTTAGGTTTTTGTCACGTAGTCAATGTCCTCTGGAAACGTGTTCGTTGAACATGGTTGAGATAAAAGATAAATGTGAATAAAAGAAAAAATACTTTTGTTTTAGTAAATTAAGTTCCTGGTACATATGTTTTTTCTTCTTGATAATATTTTTTTAGCTGTAAATTATAGGTATGTACAGGGTAGCCAATTTTCGATGTTTGTATGGAGTATCTCAGTAATATAGAAGGTAAAAAAAATGGAGGGCGCATACTCAATCTCTTTTGTCGAGACAAATTCACTGGCGAAACCCAAAATTCGCTGTCTTCTTTAGTTTTCGAGTTATAAACAAAAATTTCATTTTTCCACATTAAGACAAGTGTGCATATCATGGTTGTTTGTGAAGTTACGAGATAATAACTTTTACATAATTTAGGCATTTTTTTCTGTATAAAACATTTTTTCAAATGGGAATAATGGTTGGCTGTGGTTTGGTTGGATCGGATTTTTTCCGATATATGTCAGGTTGCTTTTGATGTGTAAGGTTTTAATAGCAAGAATATTTTAGTTCATTACCTTCTGCGTTTTTATATGTACCTATTCCATGTAGGCAGGTGACATCTATGACAGAGCTTGTCCATTTCTTTCCATCATAATATCAACTAACTCATTTAATCGTAAAAACAGTTGTGATATTACATCTGAGATATATTTCAATGGCTATCCAGGAAGAAGACAACCTAACAAATCTATTTTCAACAGATTAAAAGAAAATCTAATTAATTGTGAATCATTAAACAAGCCAAGACCAAAATATTAGATATTTACATAATTTTTTTATAACACATTACAATTATAAACAACAATTCAAATTACAATTAATGTTCAAACTTATGTTTATTGTGGTTGATACATAAATTACATCTCTTTATAACATTCTGAACTGCATTATGAACATGAATATTTGAAACTGAATTCACAAAGTATAAAATTTAAGTGGCTGTCGTGTTTTAACGTATCATATATATCAAGAAAATCATAATAACCAACGGTACTACGAAATTTTGAATCAGTAAATTATTGAGGAATTCATGGACAATCCACCCTTAGTTGAGTTTTTTTTTTCTTTAAGGACGAGCGTCTTTACCGCCTATTGTTTTTATCCACGTGCGTTTTCATCGAAATTTCCTTGCGTTCCGCGTTCGTGCCGCGACAACAGCGCAACAAACTTCAGAAAACGGGAAAACTCGAAGTTAAACACTATTCGCCCAATAAGCGAATGCGAATGATCGATTGTAGTTATAAAATGATACGTCGACCTTATACAAAACTGAGTTTAGAGGGCACAATAGAGCGATAAGGAGGCCGAAATATGGCGATGAAAGGGAATCGACTGACCGTGAATGACGGCCGGGCCATTTACGTCTTTTCATTTGACAACCTCGAGTGGTTTTCCGTGTCCGGTCGACGCTTTTCACTCGTGATAAACACATTAATTACTTGCCCATTACAGTGGGCTTGCGCTCTCGAATAATTAATGTTGTAAATAGCTCCGCTGTTAAGAAAATCGTCGTGTAAAAATGAAAAATGTTGGCACTTAATTGAAGTTGACCGTTGACAGTTTAAGCCATTACGGCTAAATCCAATTCTGGGGAAAACATTTTAAATTTTGAGTATATCATGACACGCGTTTTCTATGTTATGACGTTTTACATATTTTAAATTAAAAAACTATCGCAGCGAGCTGCATTAGAAAAGCAGGTTTTCATAACGTGTCCAATTTGAAGAATCTATTCATTCAATTATGATTTTTGTTCCAAATCCAAAAAAAATTGCGCCCTCGAATGTGTAAACAATATTTATTTCCTGCCCGGGAGGTCAACCCCCTTACCAATTCATATCGAAATGAATAACATCCAAGATATCATACGAAACTACCTACTCACAAACTTTCAACCCTATTGAACAAGATTTATTTCCTCCTCCGGGGGCTCAACCCCCTAACCAATTCAAATCGAAATGAATAAAATCCAAGATATCATACGAAACTACCTAGGTACGTAGTTTCAACTCTATGGTCCCAAAATTGCGCCTTCTATCGTGTAAACAAGATTTACTTCCTCTCCTAGGGGGGTCAACCCCCCAACCAATTCGTTATTGCTCCAAAATGACGCCCTTCATCATGTAAACAAGATTTATTTCATCCCCCAGGAGGTCAACCAATTCGAACCAAAACCAATCCCAAGATTTACGAAACTACCTATTTACAAACTTTCAAGCCTATTGCTTCAAGACTGTGCGTAAACAACTCTTAAATACATAAGCACATACATACATACATATGGACATATATATATATATATATATATATATATATATATATATATATATATATATATAATTATTTATTCGAATTGTTGTTGCCTGTGAACTATTTCTAATCTTCTGATAATTATTAGCAATAACAGGCTTGTTGAATCTTAAAAAACTCGATTTTATTAAAAAGTTGACATTTCGCCACGACATTCAATTTTTTCAAAAGTTTTGATAAAGCTACGAATGTCGTGGCGCGTGGCGAAACGTCAACTTTTTAATAAAATCGAGTTTTTTTAAGATTCAACAAGCCTTTTATTGCTAATAATTATCAGAAGATTATATATATATATATATATATATATATATATATATATATATATATATATATATATATATATATATATATATATATATAAGAGGAGGGTAGTTTAGAGGAAAGGTATTTGTAGGGACTGCAGCAATGTAAAAGGAAACTCTTTGAAGTTCTTCCAAGCTTTCGGAATCGTTTATTCCATCATCAGGGAGAATCTATCGTGAGGATGATTACATATATGTTGATAATACGATATAAGAAACATTGAAAATGATGTTATTTGTTAAATAATTAGAAAAGTTGATACATTTTTGCAGTTATAATTAAATTTCTGAACGAAATGACAAACCGGTGTCACTAATTTTTTATTTTCAAATTGAAGTTTGACATTATTTCGTTACGTTAAATTAATTTGATTTAGTGTTATTTTATATCAAGTGAAAGTAAAAAAGAATAAATTTCACTCAAATGGCTTATATCTGTTTTTTTATTGATGGAGTTATTGTCTTGATAAATAAAGGCCATTTCTAAGAAAGATCTTTTTGAAAGATGTGATTCTCTCGCAAGAACAGTTGTTGAAAGGTAGTTCATATGGTGGTCACAATCGTTGACATGTTTAGCTAAAGCACATCTCTCAGGGTGTAATCTACTATTACTCTTATGAGAAGTGATTCTGTCTTTTAATAGTCTTTTTGTTTGGCCAATATAATTCTTATCGCAATCATGACAACATTCCTACCCACCATCTTTAGTCAAGAAAATTTTATTTAGCACATCCTTATCAGAAAATGACATTATAGGACAAAATAACAATTCTCATAATGAACTTGTTACAGATATGAGTCAAGTTTCAATTTTTTATGCCTCATTTCCTTATATAAAAGAAATAACACCTAAACTTACCAGAATTTTTCAATCTTTTGAAAACATCAAAATTGCAAATAGAACAGTTATTTCAATGAGACAAATATATTCGAAAGTAAAAGACAAAATTCCTATTTTATCACTCACAAATGTCGTTTATAATATCCCTTGTCATGATTGTGATAAGAATTATATTGGCCAAACAAAAACACTATTAAAAGACAGAATCACTTCTCATAAGAGTGATAGTAGATTACACCCTGAGAGATGTGCTTTAGCTAAACATGTCAACGATTGTGACCACCAGATGAACTACCTTTCAACAACTGTTCTTGCGAGAGAATCACATCTTTCAAAAAGATCTTTCTTAGAAATGGCCTTTATTTATCAAGACAATAACTCCATCAATAAAAAAACAGATATAAGCCATTTGAGTGAAATTTATTCTTTTTTACTTTCACTTGATATAAAATAACACTAAATCAAATTAATTTAACGTAACGAAATAATGTCAAACTTCAATTTGAAAATAAAAAAATAAAAAAATGAGTGACAACGATTTGTCATTTCGTTCAGAAATTTAATTATAACTTCAAAAATGTATCAACTTTTCTAATTATTTAACAAATAGCACCATTTTCAATGTTTCTTATATCGTATTATCAACATATATGTAATCATCCTCACGATAGATTCTCCCTGATGATGGAATAAACGATTCCGAAAGTGTATATATATATATATATATATATATATATATATATATATATATATATATATATATATATATATATATATATATATATATATATATATATATATATATATATATATATATATATATATATATATATATATATATATATATATATATATATATATATATATATATATATATATATATATATATATATGTATATATATACATATATATATATATATATAGAGAGAGAGAGAGAGAGAGAAAGGGGGGGGGTGAAATTGAGTTTTTAATGGCAAGCGTCAAAAAAAGTCATGAAACGAAAAACTATCTTGGTGCTAGGTCCAACTTTGCTAATCGCACCCGTTTTAATAAGCAGGTTTTCAAAGTGAAGAAAATCTCCATCACTAAGCTCGTATTTTTTGCGCGAAATGCATCGCGTCGAGAAGCGATTCCAACGGATAAAATCATATTGTAAAAAATTTAACTTGGATAGCAAACCGAATTGAATTGAAAAAAAAGTTATTTACTAAAAAAAAATAGCGAACTCTATCGTGGTAGAAGAAAAAAGTTGAAACTAACGAAGGAGCGTACCTCAACATCAACATAATCCACGTAAGAAATTTCAATCCTCTATTTGATTTTAACTTTTCAGATTTTTTCTAGTAGATGTAGCACTTTTTTTTTTTAAACTCGAGGGACCTACAGTTTAACGCCGGTTCCGAACGGCCAATGGGCTTGTAAACTATGTACATTACCCAACAATTCAATTATATATATATATATATATAGAACCACAAAATTCCGGACATACACAACACCCAAGAGCAAGGTGGGACTCGAACCCACAATCCTCGGTTAAAAAACGGTACAAGGCGGTACACCTTACCGCTGGTCTACCGAGGCCTCTATGTAGCACATCTATAACAGCAAGTTTATATTATGTTTAACGGAAGTATTCGCTATGTGGATGATTCACAATTACTCGAAACTAAAACCTATACTTTGCAAATTATGTTTAAATGTAGTTCAATTTTTTTTTATGCGTATTACTATTGTAAAGAATACCTTCCAATCCAAATTTTATATTGTTGCTATATCTATGAGAATTTCTTCTGTTACAGCCTATTCCTCCTGGTCAAGATTTTATAATTCATATCCTATGAAATTGCGGAAAATCTTCAATTTCCAGATGGTAAACCTTGGACATTACGTTACTAGTTTTGCGATAAAGGACACTCCTAGTTCAGTTGCCAAACTTGTTAGGGGACAAGTTGCTAAATATGAACCGAAGAGGTTGAACAGGAAGTTACAAATCCATGAGAAGTAAGCAAATTTTATTTTAACTACTTTGGATTATATAATTTTTATCAGTTCCGTTTTCAATGCAATTTTAGTTATTCCTCACTCATCCGATTATTAAATCTTAACAAATTAAAAATTTTGACCACAGAAAATTGCCGTTATATTCAACCCTGAAGATGACAAAATAAATAGTCGAAACGTCGGTCGAGAATATTTTGAATATTTCATTGATGACCCCGTCCCAAACAAATAGCAGCTTATTCAAATTATATAATTTGTTCTCATACTTTGTGAAAACTTTGGATTTTTCCCACTTCTATACCTATATATAATTTTTTTCTTGTATCGTCTTCAGTTGGGGATACAATTTACTTCGATCGTATTTCAGATCATCTTCTAGCAAATTAAGACTGACTTGAAATATTGAAGAGTATTGGTTCTAATAAAAAACAAAAACTTGATTTCAGAAAAGTATATTCTATAACAAGAGTAAGCGTTTGCGATCTAAGCGAAAAAAAATATATTTTTCGACTTTTCTGTACTATTATATGTATGTATTATACATATAAATCTTCTTCTTGAATCACTCTATCTATTGCTGAAAACTTTCAAATCCGTTGAGTAGTTTAAAAGATTCAAGCGAACAGGCAGCGGAAATATATATATATATATATATATATATATATATATATATATATATATATATATATATATATAGATATATATATATATATATGCTAAATCATTTTATACTATGTAAAGATGAATTTTTGATAGAACCACAAACCGAACCCTGAGGAATTTTTAAACACATTTTTTCGCCATATTCTGACTATTCATAATTACTACTTTTCCGACCTACTGCATAAAATAATAATAATAAATTGCCTTTATTTGTCTGTAAATACAAACAATGATTACAACAGGCGAAGTCTAGCTGAAGCTCCTCTACTCAACCTCATGTTTACAAATTTTCACAGAACATTTGCAGAAGTGAAAAATTTACTAAAATGTTCATCACATAACATAAAGTAATACCTACTGATCAATACTAGATTATTTTCACAACAAAATATATATCAGCATTAATGATTTTGTGGCAAAATTCTCTTATAATTACGCTTTAAGAAACTAAAATATTTGTCTTTTAAACATATAGAAATACTATTAAAAACTAACACTGTATCATAAGTAAATGAAGTTATGGAACATTTACAGCCAAGTTATTTTATTTCACTTGATACGCGATCATATTTTCTTATTGCAAAGACAATACGGCAACAACTATTTTGAATCTTTCGCCATCTAAATATAGTAACCTGGTTCAAGCAAGGATAAAAGACACAAATATGACGAAATTCACAGCTGTTTGAAAGACTTTCATTTTTTAAGTACAGTCAAACTCGTATATAACGAACCTTCAAGGAGAACTAGGAAGTGTTCGCTATAAGCGAGTGGCCGTTATGAACGAGTTGTGAATTTTATTTCAAAATAAACAATATGTATTACTCAAAGGGTATACTAAAACATTTTATTCATAAATAAACACAAATAAAAGTATTTATCAACTCATAGGTAATTTATCTATGTATGTGTACATACATAATATTACAAATTTTATGTATGTACCTAATATCTACGTAAATTTATAAATCATACAAACACATTTCAAACTAAAAGAGCTAGAAAAGTATTTTGAAGAACCAGTAATATTAGATTTTCTTTTACGTGATACTAAAATAGATTTTTGAATTTCAGTTAAAATAATCCTACTGCTTGAATAAAATTTTTATCCATATTTAGAAACGTTTTGACTTCTTTTTGAAGAAATCCATTTCAGAAGAGACAGATCGTCTTCTAGCTTAGACCATCCTCGTAGTTTTTTTATTGAAGGTGCGTGAACGTTGACATATTTTTCTCTGTTAGCCCAAATCGTTGAAACAGTCGACTATTTATATTCCCTACAAATTGCAGCATTCAGGTACTACCCCATTTTGGAGTTTATTGATTATAACGATTTTTCGACTAAATTTATTGCTTGGCTTACCAACACCGAAAGTCATCGTAAAGAATCAAAGCCCGGAAGGCATACCCTTACTCAATACTCAATCACTCTTAAACGTATACTTACGCAGCGGTAGCTCGGACACACGAACACGACGGCTGAGGGTGACGAAAAATCTTCGATAGTTTGTTATAGCCGATAAAATATTTCAAAATTTGGCGGAGAAAATAGATCGCTGCATCCGACCATTCGCTATATGCGAGTTCGTTATAACCAGGCAGAGTTATATGTAATAAAATAGGGTTTCTGGCCGGGCTTTTGAATTTGTTCCTTATAACCGAGCGTTCGTTATATGCCGTGTTCGTTATAAACGAGTTTGACTGGACGAGGATGTATTGATATCTAGTTAGCCTAGACCAGTTCCCTGCATAAACAAAATATTGCGTTACCGTAGAAACGAACAACAACTTATTAGAAGTGTCAGTGTAAAGTTTGACGTCAGAAAAGTAAACCAGAGTTACACAATAAATCAAAAGAAACAATATGTCCACCGAAATTGTGAAAATCGAAAAATTGGAGTATTGAGCCATCATCAAGTACCTACCTGTATCTAAAAGGGTTAAGAGGTAAGCAGATTTACGAAGATATGCTTAATACCCGTGGTGATCAATGTCCTTCGTATACGACCGTGAAAAATTGGACTGCAAGCTTCAAAAGAGGTAAATTTTCCATTGAAGATGATGACCGATCGGGAAGGCCAGTTTCTGTGTCAGTCCCCGAAAATATCGATGCAGTTCATGACATGATTTTAACAGACCGTCGAATTGGGCTAAAACGGATATCTGAAGCACTGAATATTCCATACGAACGCGTTCATCATATAGTTCACATCAATTTGGACATGAGAAAAATTGCTGCAAAATGGATCCCCAAATGTTTGAATGTTGACCAAAAGCGTGCAAGGGTAGTAGCATCGCGTTCGATCTGTGCTCGATTTGAAAACGATGTAGACTTCTTAAACCGAATTGTTACTATGGATGAGACTTGGGTATATTTCTACGATCCAGAAACAAAGCAATAATCGATGGAATGGCGACACTCCGGTTCTCCAAGACCTAAGAAGTTTCGTGTCCAAAAATCTGCTGGAAAAGTTCTTGCTTCAGTTTTTTGGGGTTGCCATGGAGTAATCATGATTGATTTTTTGGATAAGGGTAGAACAATAACTGGAGATTACTATTCGACATTACTGACCACTCTACGGGAAAAAATTAGAGAGAAAAGACGCAGAAAGCTATCCAAAGGTGTTTTGTTTTTGCAGGACAACGACCCTGCACACAAATCTCATGTTGCCATGCAAAAAATTCGTGATTTAGGGTTTGAATTACTAGAACACCCCCCTTGTTCACCAGATTTGGCTCCGTCCGACTATCATTTCTTTCCTCAACTGAAAAAAAGTTTAGAAGGTCGTAAATTTTCTTCCAACGAGGAGCTAATAAAAACTGTGGAGGTCTGGTTTGCAGAGCAAAAAGAAGCATTTTTTTTGAAAGGTCTAGAGACGTTGCAGGTTCGCTGTAATAAACGTATACAATTAAGAGGAGAATATGTTGAGTAATAAAATATTTTGACATTGAAATTTTGTTTGGTTCTAAAGTAGGCTAAGAAATTTTCAATATGTCCTCGTATAATGGATGCATGTATTTGTTGGTTCGTTCACATTATCGAAAATTCCTGCGTTCAATAACAGAGAAGTTCGAAGTGGTGAATAAAATTCGTAATGTTGTTAATTATTTTAGTTGTACGCCGTTCTCAGCGTATTGTCCCAGATGCGGCTTTCACCATGAATTCCGGTAACTTTTCCCCGATTCGTCGCGGGTCAGATCTTTATCGAGCTAAGCCGCGAGAATTGTGATCGCAAATTGTCCATGAAAAATGAGCTTAACAAAAGTTCATATACGATACGGTGTAAAAAAAAGAGGCCATTATTTATGTGTTTAAGGTAGCGCGCCATGTGGCGGCGGCGGCCGAACGCATCAAGCCGACCGATCCGGTTTAACGCGATAATGACCCCCGCATTAATCAAAATTCAGAGCACCCCGCGACCGGGGTTCGGCCCTATCGTGGTCTAATTACGTATTACGATTTGTGAAGCCGCCATTTGCACGCGGTCGCGCCTCGGCGTGGTTGGCGCTCTTTCGCAATTACCGAAGCGAGTCAGATGCAATTTTTCATCAACTGAAGAATTGATCGAGATATATCCGTGAGAAGTTCAGCTTCAATGAGTGCGATCTTTATATACATAGATATACCTATATGTACGTATATATATATATATATATATATATATATATATATATATATATACATATATATATAATATATATATATATATATATATATAATATATATTATATATATATATATATATATACTAGCTGACCCGGCAAACGTTGTTCTGCCATATAAATTATTTTTATTTATCTAGCTTTCTATCTATTCATCTATCTAGATAGTTATCTATCTATCTACATATCTATCTATCAATCTATCTGACCCGTCAAACGTTGTTCCGTCATATAAATTATTTTTATCTATCTTTCTATCTATTCATCTGTCTGCCGATGTAGGTACTTATCTCTATATATCTAACTATCTATCTAGATAGTTATCTATCTATCTAAGTACCTATCTATCTATCTATCTACATATCTATCTATCAATCTATCTGACCCGGCAAACGTTGTTCTGCCATATAAATTATTTTTATCTATCTATCTTTCTATCTATTCATCTATCTGCCGATGTACTTATCTCTATCTATCTAACTATCTATCTATGTATCTAGATAGTTATCTATCAATCTATCTGACCCGGCAAACGTTGTTCTGCCATATAAATTATTTTTATTTATCTAGCTTTCTATCTATTCATCTATCTAGATAGTTATCTATCTATCTATCTACATATCTATCTATCAATCTATCTGACCCGTCAAACGTTGTTCCGTCATATAAATTATTTTTATCTATCTATCTTTCTATCTATTCATCTGTCTGCCGATGTACTTATCTATATATATCTAACTATCTATCTAGATAGTTATCTATCTATCAATCTATCTGACCCGGCAAACGTTGTTCTGCCATATAAATTATTTTTATCTATCTATCTTTCTACCTATTCATCTATCTGCCGATGTACTTATCTCTATCTATCTAACTATCTATCTATGTATCTAGATAGTTATCTATCAATCTATCTGACCCGGCAAACGTTGTTCTGCCATATAAATTATTTTTATCTATCTATCTTTCTATCTATTTATCTATCTCCCGATGTATATCTATCTATCTAACTATCTATATATCTATCTAGATAGTTATCTTTCTATCTATCTTACTATCTATCTATCATTCTATATATGTATCATTCTATCTATCTATCAATATATCTGACCCGGCAATCGCTTTTTAAATTATTAAAATGGCTATTACAAAAATGGGTTGTTGATAGAAAGGTGAAAATTTAGAGTTTTATGTATTTTTTGATGCAACATCATGAAAAAAATGAAAATAAAAAATGTTGTCCAAAAAATTTATAAAAATGTTTGGGGTTTACCAGCCTAATCACTTAGGGGTATGAAAAATATATTACGATCTATTCTCAGACCGACTATTGTTATTTTCGATTGCCATCTTGCAACCCTATTTCGGATCTGTGGATAAAATTTTAAAAAATGAAAATCGCAATGGAAATATAGGGGTTGATCGTAGAAGGGTAAAAAATTGAGAATAATATGAATTTTTTATTCTAAGTCATGACAAAATAAATATAAAATACTTGCCAAAAAAAATTAAATTCATAATTAATTAACAAATAAAAAATATGGGTTGATCGTAGAGGGGTGAAAATTTAGGGTTGTATGTATTTTTGAATGCAGTATCATAAAAGAGTAGAACAAAAAATTTTGTCCAAAAATAATTAAGGGGTGGACCTCAACATTTAGGGGGAAGAAAAATAGATGTTTTCCGATTCGCAGACCTGACCGATATGCACACAAAATTTCATGAGAATCGGTCGAGCCATTTCGGAGGAGTTCAAACACCGTGACACGAGAATTTTATATATAAGATATATATATATATATATATATATATATATATATATATATATATATATATATATATATATATATATATATGAAAAACTTGGTTCACGGAATGAACCGCGTGAAAGATTTGAAAAATCTCGACGTTTCGGCTCCTTTTGCGAAGCCATCTTCAGGAGAATTAGAAGGGGAATAATTCAGAATCGTGGCCTCAATCTGCCTACTCCACGATTCGAATTAGGAGGAAACGGAAACAAATTGCGTGGTCTCAATCTGCCTACTCCACCAACCGTACTGCTTCCTGTCAACTCTGAAGTCTCAACCTCTCTCTTCAGAGTCAACTGACGGGCCGATCAATCAATCAATCAATCAAAATACGTTTATTCAATTTCTGGGGGGATGGGGTACATTTTTTGTTTCTAGCTAAATATATTATGGTGGGAAGTTATAAGGTTTTTCAACCTTCTTCAACCCTGGCTTTACTTAATTAATTCTCTAACATTTACAATATTAATAAAAATCCTAATTTTCCTATCGGGGAATGCGGCTGCGGCCGACTTTTTTGCTAATTACGTGCCATTCGGTCCAAGGTCAATATATTTCAACTGACATTAGATGGTAAGGGAAACCACAGAAAACCTTTACCCACGCAATGTACTGATGTTCTTAACTTTATTATATATATTTACAAATGGTTGACAATAGATACAATAGATGCTGACGTTTCGCGCACTAACCGAACCGCACTCGGTTTTTCGGAGCGGATTGACTTTTCGCGCACTGTCGACACTACTCGCACTTTCGGCACTACTCGCACTTTCGGCACTACTCGCACTATCGACGTTTCGCGTACTTTCGGCACTACGCGCACTTTTCTGGTCAGCGAATTATGAGTGGTATGTCCTCTAGGTGGTCGAGGACTTCATCGGGAGGGTCCTGAAGCACTTGGAGGATTCTGGAAGGGGGGAAAGGAAACCTTTTCTTTGGCCTTCTGCAGAGAACTCTACGTCGACGGTGCCACGGCGTCATGAGCGTCGCCCGGGCTTCGATGTTGGGACCGTGCAATGTACGTTGGGCGTATCGAGCTTGGAGATTTTGGAGGTGTTCGAAAATGGGGGGAATTTTTACGTGTTCGTGTACTAAGTGTGACGGATAACGTCTGTCTAGACGGAAAATACTACGGCAGATTGCTCTTTCGCAGCTCTCCAACTGTCGGACGTATCTGTGAGGTAAAGTCGAATAGAGTAACGATCTATATGCTACTACTGGTCTTATGAACGTTTTATACGTGTTTAACAGAGTTTGAGGATTACATCCTCGAATTCTGCCTCTTAGAGCATATAAAATGTTAGATCTGTTTCGGACTTTTTTGAGTGTGTTTTTGAAGATCGGATTTCCAATTGTTGTATTGATTGAATGTGACTCCCAAATAAATAATGTCCTCCTGAAGTTCGAGATTTTCACCCCATAACCTCAGTCGGACGTCGTTTTTGTTGAATTTACGTGTTTGAGTGTAATTTGGGTGATGGAAAAGTATTGTTTGTGTTTTACTTGGGTTAGGTGTTATTCTCCATTTGCTCGCCCACGTACTGATCCGGTCTAGGTGGCCCTGCGCTATGCGGTTGCATAGTGTCGACGTCCTCGCCGTGGTCCATATCGCCGTGTCATCTGCAAAAAGCGAAATCTGTGAATCTATATTTAAAGGATGGGGAATATCGTATGTGAAAAGGAGGTAAAGGAGGGGAGCGAGAATCGATCCTTGCGGAATTCCCGCTCGTGGAATAAATGGTTCGGAAAATGATTTTTGTACTTTTATTCTGATGCTGCGGTCGGAAAGATAAGAAACTAAAAGTTTAATCAGATGGAGGGGGAGGTGGATATCCTGAAGCTTCCGAATCAGACCGGCATGCCAGACCTGATCGAACGCTCTCTTGATATCGAGAAAAGTAGCGAGAACGCAGTCACCAGTATTCAAAGCTTTAGTTACGTCGATATGTAGCTTCAATAGGGGATCAGAAGTGCTACGGAAGGGCATGAAACCATGTTGAGTGTTTGGGATGATATTACGTGTATCGACAAAACCTCTGAGTCGCTGGCAGATAATTCTTTCGAACACCTTACCAACGACATTTAGAAGAGATATCGGCCTGTAATTGTCTGGGGATGTGTGATCTTTGAACGGTTTTGGGATAAGAACTGTCGTGGCCTCTTTCCACGCATGCGGGAAATAACACAGTTCGAGGCATCGGTTGAAGATTTTGGACATATATTCCATAGCCTCGGGAGGGAGTTGTCGGAGAACGGCACGTGATATGCCGTCGCCTCCTGGAGCCGTGTTCTTGCCCGAATGTATGGCTTCCGCCACGACGTCAGGATCTATTGGGGAAGTGAGTGGATCACCTCCGTTCAATTGGATTTCAAAATTAATGTTTCTAATATTTTCTAAATTTTGTTCTAAATTTAAAAAAAGTTGATTATCAAAAAGTGGATTTTGAGGAATTTGGAAAATATTTTCTAGATGTTGTTTGAACAAATTTGCTTTTTCTAAAGGTTCTATTATAAATTGATTATCTGGAGTTTTTAAGGCAAGTATTTGGGTTTTTCTGGATCCTGAAAGAATTTTGAATTTACGCCAGAATTCTTTGCCGTTTCTGAAGTCAAGTTTCGACGTAGCGTCGGACCACTTTTCTTCTTTGAAACGGTTAGTTTCCCGGCGTATTGTTGCCGAAAGTCGATTATATTCGGTTTTAATAGCGGCGTCTCTTGTTCTAAGAAATAGACGATAGAGACGTCGTTTTTGTTTAATAATTTCCACTATGAACGGAGGCAGGGGAGGGCGGTGAATGTTAATTGTTTTCTCTGGAGCAGAGGTGTTGAATGATTGTGTAATTAATTGAGTGAAATTAACAATAGTATTATCTAATTCACGAGTATTCAGAATTTCTGGCTGAACGGGAAGATTTTCTGTTATAAGATTACGGAACTGTTCCCAGTCCGTATTTTTAAAATCCCTGAATGTGATAAATGAAGGTTGTTGAATTGGGGGAGTAGACAATGTAGAATTGACCAGAAGTGGGAGGTGGTCGGATGTTATCGTTTGTCCGATAAAACACGGATCCTCAAAATAGCGAATTAGATCAGGCGTAATCAGAATGTGGTCGGTTATGGAAATACCGTTATGGTTAATAAATGTAGGATTCGAATTATAACACCTCCATAGATGAAATTCTATGAGGCATTCGGATAGAATACGACCATTTCTGTTCGTTGATAAATCGCCAAATTGAATATTACGGGCGTTGAGGTCGCCAAGCAGTACAGAGTTCGGGATTGTCGATATATATTGCAGAAAATCCGCCGGAAGAATATCGCCAGGGGGATGGTAGTAACTAAAAATAGTTACTGTTAAATTATTAAGGTGGAGCCTCGCGGCTACGCACTCTAAGTGTGAAAACTCGTTCGGAATTATAAATTTAGTTGATGCAAAACAATTTTTAATAAGTAACGCGGTGCCACGTATGGCTCCGAGTAGACTATTGCGTTGAAATGTATTGTAATTTGTAAAAAAGAGAGGGTGTTTCAACATGGTTTCAGTTATAGAAAGGATGGATATATTATGGTTTAGGAGGAGTGCTTTAAGGAGATGACGCTTGCGGCGTAGACCGCAAGCGTTAACAGTACCTATTGTGAAATCCATTTATTCGGGGATCGAAGAAATTGCAGATTCCATCGATTCGTCCAAATCGATAACGATGGGGGCCATGGTAATGGATACTTTGCTGCCGCAATAATTAATTATCGCAGTACGATTTAGGAATGCGCTGGAGCATTCAGTGATTACTTTGGTAATAATTTCACGTTTTTCGGGGAATACGTTCGAGAGTGTTTGGGTTATGAACCGAATCATTGAATGGATTCGGGCGAAATGTTCGCACTTAGGTGGATCTTCGGACGGGCCGATCGTCGCGTGGCCGTATTTATAGGGGAGGGGAGCGGGTACTCACGCTCATCAGTGCGGGATGCACTCTGATTGGGCGTTACATGGCGACCACTGAGAAGTGGTTTCCATGCTGATGGGAGTCTGTGACTGTCATCTCTGGTGTTCAAACAATTTGGACGTTTTTCTATTTCTACAGCTTCACGGAAAATTCGGGATTTGAAAGATCGGACGGGAGCAATAGTTCTTGTATTGGGGAAATCGATAATGTGGCCTGTTTGGGTGTGATGTTGGGAAAGGGCGTTGGAGATATCTGAGTGTCTTACTGAAAGTGAATGTTCTTTGGCACGGACCTGAATTCGTCGGTTTGTTTGTCCTATATAAGAACGAGGACAATTGGAACAGGGAATCTCATAAAAAACCGTGATTTTCGTTAGGAATTTCATCTTTGACGGATCTGACCAGATGGGAGAGTTTTTGTTGAGTGGTGAATATTCCGTTTCCTCCTAATTCGAATCGTGGAGTAGGCAGATTGAGGCCACGATTCTGAATTATTCCCCTTCTAATTCTCCTGAAGATGGCTTCGCAAAAGGAGCCGAAACGTCGAGATTTTTCAAATCTTTCACGCGGTTCATTCCGTGAACCAAGTTTTTCAAATACTTCTGACCGCGGAAATCTTTCTGAACATATATATATATATATATATATATATATATATATATATATATATATATATATATATATATATATACCGGGTGAATTTTTTAAGTTGAATCAGTTGAAAATCTCGAAAAGGAAACATCTCACGGAAAATTGTTTCTATGTATGTATGTATATATGTATTTATTTTGATGTGTGCTCAGGGTTATTATTATTCTTTGGCAATTGCAATATTGCAGTTAATTTTTCAATATGTTCTATTAAACTACTCAAGAGCCACAAATATATGATTCTACTGAGCCGCAGGTTGTCGACCCCTGTTTTAGGACGAATTTTGAGGGAATTTTGATTCAAATTGAGTTAGAAAAGAAAAAATGTTCTTTGTGGGTTTCAAATTGATTTTAAGAGAGGAGAGGAATTTGTCTGTAAGAAACAAAAAAAATTCAATGAAAAATACGACCTTAGTGGCGGAGCTCTGCGTCTCACTAGTTATTATTTTCTTCGTTTAACTGTCTCACTCGCATCCGCTTCGAAAATGGTTCAATTTTCCTTCAAATATTTCATCTCATAAAGAACGAAGTTGGCCCATTAATTGAATTATGATGGTTCTATTAAATGCTTCCAGCGACCATCAACTGAATGATTCCTCCTTTCGAACGAATTGATGTGATTACTTGCGCTTAGTCATTATCGCAGTCCCATCACAATGGGAACCGAGTCAGTAGCACTGTCAG
>JARQZK010000002.1:535000-560000 GCA_030704885.1 Cynegetis impunctata
CTGATCTCTCTCAATTTCTTGAAAAAAGGATCTAGCTAAAAATCTGATTTCATTCATGTTGGTCATTTTCAGTCCAAAATAAGCAAATAACAGAAATTTCATCAAGTCTGGGTTGTTTTTATGTCGTCCGTTCAACAATATTTTTGACATTGTACTTGATGATTAGAGATTTTCAGCTAAATCCACTACTGCAAGATGGAACAAGTTTTTTCCTAAGTGGTTTATACTTTTGTCTATACTATAATTCGCAGACGAAAGCCTCAAAAATACTTTATTTGAATTGAAAGGTTAGCAACCGTAATCAAAAATGACTCCTTGTCCTTCTCTTCTCTATAATACAAGAAATATCAAATTATCTAGTTACTGCGCATCACGTGATAACGCGATGGTCATCAAATGTTTTGTATGCTTTAAAATGACCGTTGTGTTCTACGAAACTACCGAAGTTTCCATGGCCTCATATCGTTTTCATTTCTTATCAGTAGGTACATTACATGTGGTTATTTATATCTCCAACTGAAACCGGCTTTGTTATAAATTCAAAATATAAGTCAATGAAAGCATCTAAGAATGTTACACGTACTTTTTTTATTCATATATAGTGGGAATAAGTAAAACCCGGAAATTTTTCTCAATTCGAATTTTAATAACAGGTACTTAAACGTCTTATTAGTATTAAGTAAATTAAATTTATGACAGCAACACATATTTCACCAATCATCAGAAAATAAACACACGATAAGATTCAAGTACATGCTTTGTGTTTCATCGGACCCTCTCTCTAGATTACGAAATTATCATGTGAAGTTTAATCAATTGACTCTACGTCTACAGCATCAAATTTCATTATTTATTTATTAGTCGGTGCATATAATGGAACCACAGCTGTCATACAATTATCAACTGTAAGTTGCTTGTATAATTCTCTCCACATGACTACTCATTTATGTTAATATTTACTTACTGCATTTGTTATGCAGATAACAAATGATCGTTTGTATCAAGCAGACAAATAATTAAAGATTACGTACTTATGGAAGACATTATGGACAGTTGAATTTATATTAGCAATTATTTACAGAATTGCGGTAAGACGTTATGTACTTATTTGGAGATTTGAATAAATTTTTTTTAATGTTCATATTTGATTAATAATATTTGAAATTAACTGGCGGAAATAAAACAGAAATAACAATATCATTGCTAACAAAAACTAGCAACAACGTTTTATAAAGTAAACATGCATGGTGTGAATTCACACATGCTTATATCATAATGTATTATCATGACATTATTATCAAAAGGACAAGGCTTCATAACAGATTATTGACTTCGACAGGTTGTTTACAAAAAGTGTTTCTGCGATATAAAATTAGTTGATGTCTGCAAGAGCAGACTTAAAGTTCATTGATTTAGTATAAAAGTAGTAAGTTATATAATATTTTTTCTTTTCGTATTTCTACCTTGAAAAAGATTCTCATTTCATGGTATAACCTATATTCATTTTTCTTGTTGGATAATAATTGTTAAGGGGACGGTGGGACCCAGTCGAGTGTTTCGCATGTGTTCCACCATCTACCCTCATGGGCTTGTAAACTATGTATATTACCTAGTAATCCAATTAGAAAGATATCCTTAAACTCTTTGACTTTTACAAAATCCATATCTTAACCGGGATTTGATCCTGACACTGAGGTCTAATATTCCAACGACTATTTCTCCACCGTATAGACCACGGTAGGTTGATTTGTTATTATATCCTTTTAATTTTTCTATTTATTTTTTCTTTTATTTCTGTCTATTTTTTCTTAATTTTTTTCTTTTATTTTTTTCTTTATTTTTTCTTTATTTTTTCTTTATTTTTTTCTTTCCTGCCTGACACAATTTCATTTTTAATTGTTTACAATATTATGAAACATCCTGATTTGAAATAGAGAATATTATTTTTATTATTATTATATACTTAAACTGTTTAAAACATAGGTATTAGTATTTCGCAATCGAGTTTAGTGTCATTAATGTCAAAATGAGTTTTTCAATGAAAATTAATGAGTTTATTGTTGATAATTAAAGCGCTATATACAAAATATTTTTCGACAATTTTCCTTTTTTCGCATTGATGAAATAGTAAATTCAAAACTCGACTAAATGTACTCAAAAAGTTTATTGTTAATTCAGATAAGAAAGGATAACGTCTCGAAGTTTTGACAATTTTAGTTTTTCTGTTTTCCACTTATCTTCGTTTTAAGAATCTGTCTTATAAAAGATTTTCTTGTTCTCTTGATGATGGGTTAGTTGCCCGAAACATGTTGACAAATTTTTCTTTTATTTTTGAATATATCGTGAAGTCAAGGGTTTATTTCAATTATCAAATTTCACCAAATGATAAGCAGAAATACAGGTATGAAATTTCTATTAAATTTTTTGCTTCTATTTATTTATGTATCCAAAATATATTAATATTCTTTTGAAGCATCAGATTCATTACAGGAGTTTCATTTTATCATAAATATTATATATACTTAATAATAATAATAATACTTAAAATTCAAAAAGTACATATTTTGTTTGAAGTATAGAATATATACTAAGAATTTATCCAACATGAACAACATTATTAAACTGGTTGGACACATTAAATTGATTGGATTCTATATTTAATTAAATTAATTTATCTTTACAGTCCAGGATCGGGTAATGTTTACGAGGTTTATGATCTAAACAAACTCCCAGCTATCCTCAATGTAGAAGATGCTGTAGAACAAATAAACATGACTGCTTTGAACGATTATATGTTGGGTAAGTCGAAGTGAATGATTTTTTATAATAACATTATGCATGCAACGTAAAAGCGAAGGTTTTTCATATTATAGAAGTCTCTTCAAAAGGGTTTTACACGATCATTTCTTATTGCCTTCTCTGTTTCAGTGTATCAGATTATCCGTTTTTGTTAATTTATTTTCACATGATCAGTTCTAGTTAATTCTGACATAATTTGATATATAATTGTCACCTGAAATGAATGTCAACGTGACTTTCAGTTGTCAGTTCTGAACCATTTTGGCATAATTTTAAATAATTGTCATTCAAAAAAATGTCAACGTGATTTTCAGTTGTCAGTTCTAAACCATTTTGACATAATTTGATATAATTATCACACAAATAAATGACAGCGTGATTTTTAGTTATAAGTTCTAGTCCATTTTGTTATAATTTGTATGATTGTCACTCAAATAAATGTCGACGTGATTTTCAGTTGTCACTTCTAAACCATTTTGACATAGTTATCACACAAATAAATGTCAACGTGGTTTTCAGTTGTCAGTTCTAGTCCATTTTGACATGATTTGTATAATTGTCCACTCAAATAAATGTCGACGTGATTTTCAGTTGTCAGTTCTAAACCATTTTGACATAATATGATATAATTATCACACAAATAAATGTCAACGTAGTTTTCAGTTGTCAGTTCTAGTCCATTTTGAAATAATTTGTATGATTTTTACTCAAATAAATGTCGACGTGATCTTCAGTTGTCAACTCTTAACCATTTACATAATTTGGTATAATTTTCACAATAATAAATGTCAACTTGATTTTCAGTTATCAGTTCTAGTCCATTTCACCGTAGTTTATGTGATTGTCACTCGAATAAATGTCGTGATTTTGGTGTATTGAAATGAGAACGGAAATCTCGTGAGTTTTCTCTCTCCATTTCAGTTTTCCTAACAGTTTTTGCTTTTTACACACAGGATGAACTGACAGTTCGACTGAAATGGAGACAGAAATGAGTACTGGAATGATCTTGTAAAAAGTCTTTGAATTGCATCAAAAGTATGTACCTACTTACTAAATAAAGAAGTTTGTTCATAAAAAAAGTCATCTAACGGTTTTCAAGGTAGATTGCTATATGGGTTCACACATCATGAAATATGTAGGTACACATTTTATCACGAAGAATGAAAGGAATTAAAAAACCCTGAAGGTCAAAATCAATATATAAATATTTTGATAATATTGAAAATGAAAACCAAATCAGTAATCTACTCTGTGAAACTCCTAGAATCCACCAATCCTGATGGTATACACACTGTTGGAAAGTTCTTGGCGTTTTGTGAGGACACAACCGAGAGACTTGGAACTTCCTCATGTGCTGCCCTACAATCCCGCTGTAAGATACTCACCATCTTGGTCAAATAGACCGTTGAAAATTTTTAATTGAGATCGAATTTCTCCTATATACAAAACGATATATGAGCGAGCTACATATATTTTAGGAAACTAGGAAAAAAAAAGGAAACACACGTGTTTCATTCCTCCCTGAAGTATGTGTCAGGGAGGCGGGCAGCTTGAGTTTGGGAATAACTCCTTCAGCCAGATCAGAGGATACACTTGTATGTACAAGTGCATTGAGGATAGGTGAGACAGGATATTCATGGAACATGGGAAGTGTGGGTAGGGTTCAGAGGATTAATACTGGCCCAGCATTCACCTCATAAGTTTGCAAGCAGTGACTTACATTACCATGAGGAAACCTCTGAAAAAAACTCATGGCAGACCAGTCGGCCCCGGGGTTTGAACCCGAGACCTCCCAAATACTAGCCAGCGTACCTAACGTACTCGACTAGCTTGGTAGGAAACTAGGAGAAATCATACGGGTGAGTTTTTTCATCAGTCATGTCAGGAGAGTTATGCAATTACACCTGTGAGTGTTCAACTATATCAAGGGGTGTTTAACTTGAGTCATAACTTCATAGGTATCTATGATTTTGTGATTGGATACCAAGAACGATTAAACACGCCCGGATGTTATCCAGATCTTCTCTTCTCATTTGCAATGTAAAAAAATTAAAACAGTTGAGAAGGTGGAACAAATTTTGACTAAGAAAACTTACTTTCATAATAAAAATATTTGTCTACTCAAATATTCCTTCGATCAAAAATTACTAATCTATACACATCCCTCCTGCATCTATTCGATATCATCAGTGCTATTTACTTGAAAAGAACTGATTCCTGGAATCTCATCTTCCCACTATATAACTCAAGGATGGTAGGTACTATTAAGATCTGAAATTAATAATTCATCTTAAAAGTCGAAATTAAGGGCTTCAATATATACCTACATTATAAACTGGCATTTGATACAACAAAGCATACTCTGTGCTTTTTGAGTCAAGATTCTTGTAACTAAGTTGGCGGTGAATTATTATTCCTCGTCGCTGTTTTTCACATCTGAACAGATTTGTTCACTTGGTCAAAAACTCTGTTATAGTACCGATGTTAGAACTGATATAATCATCTTTTTGTAGGATTGTTAAATTATTACCTTATAGTATTAATGCTTGACCATAACTATTTTCAGGTAATTCTTTAGGCAGTGATGCTGACAAAACCTTTAAAGAAGATGCAGTCCTCCAAAGGGTGTCACTAGCTTACGAAAATCTGCATTCTGTTCCAAACATTATAGTGGATGAACTAGCAGACAGTATTCAGATTTTGGATATCAGCAATAATAGAATCGAGTGAGTAAAATCAAAAAAAAAGCTACCGACATATTACTGAAATTTGGTAGATCATAGTAGGTAAATCTGAATTACTGAAATAGAAATTGCAAATTTCTAAAAAATAAATAAAATAGATTAGTAAATAAATGGCTAGTCAAAATAAAATAATAAAGTTGAATATACACGATGTTTCGATCTCTAATCGTTCTCAAGTGAATACTGCAGTATTTTTTGGTTTTTCAGTTCATGTACCAGTAGCAAGTTTTCAATTAAATATACCTACTAGCGAAAAAAACGAAAATTGAAATTTTCAAGAATTGCTCCATTTTTATAGATTGTATCATTTGTATGTATTTATGATTGAGAGTAAATAAAAAACTGACATTGAATGAAGTATGTTTCGAGATATTTTATCCTGCTTTGATTTCGACATGGGCATAAACCATTGACAGTGAGATTTCCGATAAAGATGAAGCCTGCATAGTCGTTGCAAAATGCAGAAAATATTTCGCAATTAAGCCATATAAAATATTGAGTAATATTGTTTGTCTTCACATTACCATATGGAAGATGAAACAGATATAGCTGATTGAGTGTTTTTTAAGTATTCAATGCTCATTTCTTTTGAATATTCCATAATCTTAGATAACTGTAATATTCCAATAATCTTAAAATCGAATTTCGAAATAGTTATTTACGATACAAGTGAGTTAACAGCATCACTAAGATACGCGTGTGAAAGTTGCACAACGAGTGCGTAGCACGAGTTGTGTAACCACACAAGTGTCCTAATGGGGTTAACTCGCGTGTATTGTACAATATTTTATCTACTCCTAACCGGGATACTTATTTTTATACGATTCATTTTTATTATAATTAATTTTACCTTAATACCTTTGTTCAAATAAGTACCTGAAACACCATGCATGGCAATGTTAATTTGATATTAAATAATATTGATGTCACTTTAAAGTCAAGTTTCAAAAATTGTAATCTAAAATGAGCGATTCGGAAAGTATTCCTTCTGATATTAAAGAAGAGGCATCGAGAGCCATTTCTGGATTGCTACCAGAAAAATCCAGGCAGAAGTATGAGTCTGTATACCATAAGTATATAAGTCATCTAAAGAAAGAGTGCGGTAATAAAAATGCGTGAGTTAAGAAGCTCTTAACTCACTCAAAATACGTGCGGTAAGAGCTTCTTAATTCACTGGAGTAGATAAAGATAATTACTGATCCGACTGTCATATACCAATTGAAACATCCCAACTATGTTTGTTGATCAAGTAAAGATCTCTATAAAATATGAACTACAACGATTCATATTATATACAAAGTGCCCCGATAAAACTTTCCATCTATGTCGTTCAGTATGAAATTTTGAAAAAATTTCAAAAACTGGCAGATTTTTAGTTTGAGGGGATCCAGATTTACATTGCTACTTATTTTGTAGTTGCCACCCTTTTGTAGATATAGGAATCAACTTTGGGGGCATCCATTAATTACGTGAGATAATTTTGGCGATTTTTTGACTCCCCCTCCCTCCTTGGTGAGATGTCGTGAGTTCTTGCTCAACCCCCCTCTACCCCCCGAATCTCACTTTAGATTTTTTAGAATGCATATTTGTTATATGAATTAGTTAATCTGTGCTTATTCTAGTAGTTCAAGTAAATCAGTCATATTTTATAAAAGTGTTATTTTATAAAAGTGTGAAAAAAATTAAGTTAATAATACAACAATAGTTGTAATATGTCACAGTTTTTTTCAGTGAAAATTATTAGTGCATCGTATGTTTATTATAAAAGGTTATGGCATTATTTTTTTATGAATAATATTCACATCGTACAGTATATAAAGAAGGAATATTTACTCCGAAAAAAGTATTCACTGTTAATAAATATTTATCCATAGTTGACAAATAATGTAAGAAAAATACTTTTTCATGTGTAATAAATGAATAAATTGTTTCCAACCAAATGAATTCATTTATAGTTAATAAATTCTTCCATCAGTGCATAATTGAACCGCGATGAATATTTTCATGAATGATTTAGCTATATTTTGGTGGAGAAACATTTTTTACTTAAGTTAACCCAGTTTTCTCGCAATTTTTTTCTTGCGAAAAAAAAATTACGTGATATTTGCCGAGACCACCCCCTCCCCCACGTGAGATTGAGTGAGATTTTCCTCGACCCCCCTCCCCCCTAAACACCTCACGTAATTAATGGATGCCCCCTTTGAAATTTCAATTTACACTATAGGGCATGTGATATATGCTATAAAAGCTCTTTTATTTCAATAAACCTGATTTTCTCGAATTTTTTTTTTCTTTAGGGAAATCTGACATCAGAGATTTTTGCAAATATAAGGAGGTGTTTCGTAAGCAGGTTCTACGTTTGCCAGGAAATAGGTACTCGGTGCACAGTTTGATTTACTTTGATCAATAATCAATTTTAAAACTACAAAATTCGGAATATGGTATTTTGATGATTAAAACGTCTACTCTATAAGACCTTCAGCATTGTTGCTAAAATTAAGACACTCTTATACTAATACTAACGTTAACTGCGTTCACTACCATTTGCAATCAAATAAATTTCATAATCTCACACTAGCTGAAAATCAAATTAGTAAAAAATCTAACATCACATACCTCCTAATAAATATTGTTTACACGATAAAGGGCCAGGCGCGGATCTAGGCCCGACTTTTGGGGGGAACTTTTATATATTCAAAAGCCAAAAGGTACTGATATTTGGGCAATGGTGAATCGAGTAGCTCCCAATCAGAAAAATTAGGTGGGACCCGGGCCATTGGGGGGGGGGCGTCCCCCCCCCAGTTCCCCCCCCCCTCTGGATCCGCGCCTGTAAAGGGCGCAATTTTTGAGCAATAGGGTTGAAAGTTTGTAAATAGGTAGTTTCGCATGATATCTAAGATGGGATTGGTTTTGTTTCGAATTGGTTGAGGGGTTTACCCCCTGGGAGAAAATAAAAATTGTTTACACCACAGTTGGCGCAATTTTGTAGAAATAGGGTTGAAAGTTTGTATCTAGGTAGTTTTGTATGATATCTTGAATGGGATTGGTTTTGGTTCGAATTGGTTTGGGGTTGACCCCCCGGGGGAGGAAATAAATCTTGTTTACACGATAAAGGTCGCAATTTTGGAGTAATAGGGTTGAAAGTTTGTGAGTAGGTATATTCGAAAGATATCTTGGATGGGATTAGTTTTCGTTCAAATTGGTTTGGGGGTTGATCCCTTGGGGGATGAAATAAATCTTGTTTACATGATAAGGGCCGTAATTTTGGAGCAATATGATTGAAAGTTTGTGAGTGGGTAGTTTCGTATGAAATATAGAATGGAATAGGTTTAATGCGAATTTGTTGGGGGGTTGACCCCCAGGGAAATAAATCTTGTTTACACGATAGAAGGCGCAATTTTGGGACCATAGGGTTGAAACTTTGTATGTAGGTTTTTCGTATTATATCTTGGATGGTATTTATTTCGATATAAATGTTGGTTGGAAGGTTGACCCCCCGGAGGAGGAAATAAATATTGTTTACACGATAGAAGGCGCAATTTTTGTTTTTAGGATTTGTAACAAAAAATATAATTGAAGGAATAGATTTTTCAAACTCTGAAAACTTGCTTTTTTAATGCAGCTCGCTGCGATAGAGTTTTTTAAATACTATTTTTATGAAATTTTGCGAGCACAACTATAAAAGTTCAATATATTAATAGAAACAATTTATATATTTGTTTTAAATCATACGTGAGTTATATTGTCTCATTATTGCAATTTTGTAGTAAAGATTCGAGAAATGGAGACTGCAGCAAGTATATGTAATACTTGTATGTTAACCTAAAAATGCACTGTTTGCAACAGAGAGGCCATAGTGAAAACATATGCTCATAGTCTAAACGAATATCGAAAAACAACAACAAAGTTCGAAAAAACTACGTAAGGGGGTCTACTGACGAGACACGTTTTTTTTGCGAATTTTTTCACTGTTAAAAGAGCTTTATTTAATTGTTGTTTTAAAATAAATAAATTATGAATTTCAGTGATCTTTCTTTCCTGGGCACAATGAAGGAACTATCCTCCCTGATCTGTGATCACAACAATTTAACTTCAAGAACAGAAATACCGTTTTTGCCAAAACTAGAACTACTCTGGATGAATTATTGTAAGGTAGGAAGATGTTATTTTATTTTTCACTTGTATATTAATTATTGATTTTACCTTAGATACGGTTGCTATAAATATACTCATTATGCCCTAGGTCGTTATGAGCAGGCATTATGGATCATAACGCCCGCTAATTGTACGAGGATAACTGAAGCAACTTCCATTGATTAAATACTTCATAATCCGTGTCGTATACGACTCTGGATTTCTCCGGCAATGAATTATTTGCAGCTTTGGCTGCATTTTGGTATTCGTGCGTAAATTCATCTTCATTTCTATTATTTCTATAATACTACACAAAGAAAGCAGCAATGACATTCAATGAATATAATGATGACAAATATATTCAACAAATGTGACATGCCTACTATGAGAAGGAAAATGGAAAGTATTGGAGCAATGAACCGATTTTAAAATCGATTTTTCATTATAATAAAATAATTTTTTTCTCCGATCGTGGGAAAAGTGACACTATTTTGACCTGTTTTCTATGCGAAAAGCTCAACATTCCAGAATAGTGGTCAGTTGCTAAGCAATTAGAAAATAACAGTGCGGTAATATTCTTACCGCACTGCTGTAGCGTGCGGTAATGTAACAAATGGATTATTACATTAAAATGAAAGAAAGTATGGTTTTAATTTTTATAATTGTTGTTAATATTTACATTTTTTGTATCCTGTAGCTTGACGTTTTAAAACTGCTCTCAGTTTTTGGTTCTGGGCAATATTAATATTATTTTTAACAGACAAAGTTGATTAAGCATGGAATAGGGTGCCCACAACGTCGAAGATTTCATTGTTTTAGCCAATTCAGCAACATACGCCATCAGTACATTCTCAGAAAAGGATACACTGTTGTTTTTTCTACAAAAATTCATGAAGCGTTGGTACGCAAGTTCATACTTCTCTCTGGATTTCGCCGGAAGTAAATTAAGTGAAGCCATGTTCGCGGCTTCTACTAGTTCAGGAGCCGTGCAAGACAACAAATAATCACTATCAGTGTTCATGTTCACTAATTCTTTTTTAACTCCTTATAAAATACAACGAATCAAACAAAACCAGCTTTAAAATTATTTTACTTTTGTCATAACAGAGTAATTTCCATGGTTACTACTTCTATATTTCAATATGAACATAGAGAAACCTATTTAAACTTACTTGATTACATCTTGGATTAAATATTTTTTAATTAATTAATTTTTTAAATGTAAATCAACGATCGGAGAAAAAATAGTATGTATAATTCGTGGGAAAAGCATATTCCCAAACTCCTGTGTTACCAGACTCGTCGCTACGCTCCTCGTCTGGTAATTATCACAGTCGTTTGGGAATATTATGCTTTTCCCACTAATTATACAATATACTATTCCGTGAAAAATAAAATCTAAAATAAGGTGCGTTACTAGATCCTAACGCCCGATCTATATAACGTACTTGGTACATAAATGACTATTATTCCCTCTATTTTTAGAGATATTTTACTGTGCTTTCCATTCATGTAAGTTTTAATTACTTCTAAAATTCATCAATTTGATTGTGTTCCAGGAAAATTATTAATTATGAGGATAAATAAATGTCATTCAAATATACCTAAACAATTTTGAATGAGATCTGACAGAACTCATAAGGTATATGTGAAATGAGTTCATGAACTATATAACGTAAAACCCCTACAATATTGATATATTTTCAAACAACTAAAACAGGGATGTATAATTTGTTAGATGTACCTAGAAAAACAATAGTAGACAGCTGGATGTTTATTAAACAAGTTTTTAAATTATATAACTTTCAAGCAATCAATTCAATTCACGTCACTAGACTGTTCAAAATTTTCTGCGAATTATATCCCCTCTAGAATTTGTTCAATTTATTCCGGTATATACTTCCAATTGAAAAATATCTAGAAGAATAACCTGAGTAGAAAAGGATGAAATATTTTAAAATAGCGTTAGCGGAAAAAACTTTCAAAATATTATATCTTGTTCAAAAAGAATAAGAGTGGGAAAATTGTTAATTATTCAGATACTGTTGACTTTTCCGTGAACAAAAATTAAATTTACTCACGTATAAACTTTGCAGAAGGATTTCCATAATTAGATACAATAAATGTGTTTATTTTGCGTTATTGAATTCACAGAAACATAATTATTTACTAGTTTTCAATTATCACAAGTTCTCGTTCATAGCTTAAATTGTTCTTGAAATCTTTTTTAAGCATTGGTAATTTGCAGAATTAAATTTTTGATTATAATGTTCTCTTGAAGATGATTGCATAATTCAGGAACTTTCAATAACTAAAGTATACAAACTGAGTGATATATAGTATCAGATTATTTCAGTATTATGCTACCTCTCTCTTCGATTGTTAGAGTAGAAAACTTGAAAAAATTAATTTCTTCCAGATCTCCCAGCTTTATCCATGGTGCAGAAATCTGCGTAGTTCTTGCCCTAATCTGAAGTATCTCTCATTAATGGGGAATCCGGCAGTGCCGTCATATATAAACAGCAGCGAATTCTATGAATATATTCAGTACAGGTGAAAAAGTAAATGATATATATATATATATATATATATATATATATATATATATATATATATATATATATATATATATATATATATATATATATATATATATATATATATATATATATTTATATATATATATATATATATATATATATACCTATATATTATATATACACGTATATATTTATACATATATATATATATATATATATACCTATATATTTATATATATATATATATATATATATATATATATATATATATATATAAATATATATATAAAAATATATAAAAATATAAATATATATATATATATATATATATATATATACATATATATAAATATATATATATATATATATATATATATAAACAGGGCCGGCCTAAGGGATGTGCGAAGTATGCAGCCGCACACTCAAGACTTTTGGAGGGGCATTAAATTGACCAATTTTTGTAAAAAAAAATAATAAATTTGGAAAATTTTTAGAAACTGATTTAAATATTGGGCAGAAATATTTAAACTATACTCGCCGGCATATCATTGGAAGCTTGGACACTAAACAGCTGTACACTCCCCTCTACACCCCTCGCCCAGCGTCGTTGCCAGTTTGTGGATTGAAAAATTAATTCACACAGCTAAAAATCCCAAGCTTCCAATGATTTGCCGCCGACTATAAAAGGAATTTTGTCTTAAAACTATTATAGTTAAAATTCAAGGTAAAACCGAAGATCTGCCCGGCTACCCCAGTGAGTTCTGAAATACAGTAAGTCTGATGCCCTTGACCAAGGTCCAAGGTCAGTAGAACAGTCGTCTCGTGGCGGGACGCGGAAAGTGTTGTGACTCATCTTCCTGCCTCCCTCCCCCACCCCGACTTTGCTTTTCTAGCCAATTGGCGTCTGAAATTAAGATAGTAAATTCATTCTCCGAAATAAAAGCAAAGCCCTTGTATAAAATTTATAATGAAAGAGACTGTATATCCTAATAGTTAATATTTTTTTTTTGTTTGCGCCATTAATAAACACTGTAATTATTGGTTCACTATGTTCTGTTGCTTTATTTTCTTTTACCCATGACATATGGAAATTTATCTTTGTCCGGTGGACGGTGATTCCCGCATTAGCATTCTTAGAGTAATTGCAGTATAAGCATAAAAATCATTGCAACGTTACCTAGAGTTAAGCTTTCATTAGTTTATTTGACATAATAGTGGTTATAGTACAAGTAAGAGTACTGAACATATAAAGTCAATCAATAATGAATCAAATTGTCATACATAAATTTAATGTTCTACAAGGCGCAAAAGTGCACAAAAACTGTGTTTTTGGGCCTCAAATTTCGAAAAATTCCATACCCCCCGGCAGGGGCATAAAATTTGAGTCTAGCACACTTGCAATTTTCGCCTTCGGACGGCCCTGTATATAAATATATATATATCTATATATATAATTTTTATTTTGTTGATATATATATATATTTGTTTGTCTGAGTTCTTTCAATTTTTACTGAGACTTCCAACATGTAATTTTTTTAAATGAATAGTAATTTCTTGAACTGATAAAATTTCTAGTGCCATAGTCCCAAATAAAATTTCAATTTCAAACAAATGAAATTCATTAGAAACAAGAAACAATATAGTTATTTAAACATTAATGTCATAAAACGATAATGCCCCCTTAATTCTAACATAACGTTTCGCAATTTATTGTCCAATTAAAATCTTAAAACACTCACTCTGTTTATTTTCCAAACTTTTCTCTCCTGGCTTATATGTTCAGGTGAGCCAGCGCGGGGCCTGTAGCAAATTCGGCCAAGAGGCTCTTGATTTGCTTTAGGTTCTCAAATTTATGGTATTAAACTCAGATTAAAGAATAAAACCGAAAATGTGTGTGCGTGACGACCTGGAACGGCAATGTAGGAACACGTATATCTGTGTGCGTGTAATTATACCAGTTTTTGAAATAAACTTCCTATATTTTCTCATTACTTTTACAAATCAAAGTGGTTGGCTTTTTTTTTAACTTTGGAAATAAAATAGTTCGTATATATTTTTTGAAATAAACTGCCTATATTTTTTTATTACTTTTTCACAAATTTTACTGGTTGGCTTTTTTTTAACTTTTTTAATAAAACAGTTCGTATATTATTTTAAATATTCATTAGGTACAATCAAAGCTACATACACACAATCAAATTCAAATTTATATTCATATAAGTAAATGACATCCATGATACTTGTGAAAGAGCTATTTGAGCCAATTTGCCTACGGTCAGTTAGCTTATTGGGGTTGAGCCATGAGAACTGACAAGAAACTTGGGCCACTCTTTTTCATTCGCCAGGAGGTCACAAATGTTGGTGTTACAATATTGTAGTAAAATGTGAACTGATGCAACTAAAATCCAATGATAGACTAACATCTAAAGAGCTTTTTACAGTTTTTTACCTTGTGCCAAATATAAATGTATATCAAATTCGAATAGTTTGGTAGTCAATAGAATCCTATTTTGTTTTGTTCGGGTTTTACGACTAGCTCGATAGATAACAATATCAGGGGAATTCCCCTGTTAGTTTTGCAGTGCTACAAACTTGCGTGCAGTGCAGTGCTAGTAGTACAAACACATAACTTGTGCGGCCAGCGCTCAATTTTCAGAAATGTGGTACAACTTAAAATTATTGTTGTAGATTTTGACACCAACGTTTCTCGTGGTAGGTATTATACTTACAACCTATACCTACGATTTAACGTGACAAAATCCAGTTTTAGAATTTGAGGTGTGAGTGAAGCATAGCCTAAGCGCTTCGCGTTTAAGGCATACAAGATATTTTACGCTTATCTAAACTCATTTTTTTTAATGTCAGACAGGGGTTGGAGCGCGTGCCCCCTCCCTCTCAATTCGCGGGGCTCGTAGCATTTGCTACTCTTGCTAGGTGGCTAATCCGGCACTGTGGTTTAAATCGATCATAGAATAATGAATCTTCTGAATTATCCATCTTTAGTTGCAGTGATACTTTTTGTGTTTATGTATTAAATACGTCATGAAATATTTTATTCCGTCCAAACTGCTAAGATAACTTCCATTTTTAGGACTAAATATTCAAAATTGAATTTTATCACTGACTATGATTTGTTTCAGATACTTCATAATTTCTCTATTTCCTCGGTTAATCCATCTGGACGAAAAAAAAGTAACAACTGAGGAACGTCAAGAAGCTGAAAGATTATATCAAAGACCGTTGTTCGAAAAGTTGATACCTAGTGCGAATACTTTTTTGCGAAGGACTACAGAAAAACTCAGTGATATCTTCTCGAGTACACCTCCAGAATTCAAGCGAATTGAGGCAATTAATTCTATTATTTAAGTAGAATACAATACTTTTATTTATTGAATTATTTATGTTATAAGTCAAGGAAATAAGAACATATAGCTCACTGTTAAAAAAAAAATATTCACTCTTAATTGTAAATGCATGTATACGTGCGTTGAATGAAAAAGAGTAAATGTAAATAAAAAAACACCCATACGTGGGTGAATTATAGAAACTGGAGTATTTGTATTGCACCTACATCTGGAATCTATTTGTTTTGATATGATTTTACAGAGGAAACAATCAATGCAGAATACTGATCAGTTCTTTGAGACCTGTCAAGAATATTTCGAAAATTTTCCTATCTAGAAGTTTTTTCAAACAAGAATAACCCTCCATCAACTCCGATGAGTTTTAGCAGAGACAGACATAAAGTTATCAGAACTCAGATTTTTACAATATATATTAGTCTCTTAAGAAATTAAGCACCATCTGTAGATCGTGGTTGAGGATAGTTTCAATGTTGTCATCTAGGTTGTTTCTGTTTGATCTTTTTTCTCGATCGTATAATGGACACTCTACTAAAAGGTGTTTAACTGTGATTTGCGTATCACAGTTGTTATAGACAGTGGTGGATTTACAAAGGTTGGGGCCCTGGGCCAACTTTTATGTGCACGACCCCCGCCCCCAGGGCGAAGTCCTGTGAGTATTACTTAGAGACTTCGTTGCGATGGTTCAGAAACAAAGAGAGCTAAAATCATCCTTAATAATTTGTTTATTGTATTTTATATGCCTATCTAAGACAATACAGTAATAAAGTTAAAACTAAACACAACTTGTACCCTTCTTTACCAACTTTGAAAACGAAATATAACATACGACTGTTGCCAAGAAACCCTAAGATAGCTGAAATAATCCTTAAGTATTGGATGTATTTTATTTAATATCTAAGATAATAATGAACTTGATAATGAACACATTAATCTTCTTTAAAAACGTTTGAAATTAAATATAACATACGAGACTTTAGGTGTAGGCCTGTCGCCAACAAAACCTAAATTAGAGCCCTACACAAGTAATATAAAAAACACTGAAACCACTCAACAGGATTTTAAATCACCTACAGCCCGCGACCTAGTCAGCCTAGTGGTAAATCCACTACTGGTTACAGAGAGGAGTAGGTTCCTTTTGCAAGATATGTTGGTGAGTTAGGAGTTCATATCTAGACCAGGGATCCCCAACCTTTTCCCACCTAAGAGCACATTCTAGCATTCTGGTAAGGAGGCGGGCACCATTTAAAATTTAAATGTACATTGAAATTTATAGTTGGAGATTTTTTTAAAAACAGAATGTACAAAAATTATTTAATTACAAAAACATAACATTGATGTTTATATTTCATGTAATAGTGCCTTAAAAAGGCGGTGTTGCATGGGGGCAGCTCGAATAAATTAGAATATTTTGTAACTTTGGAAATGATTTATCTTTCTTGCAGAGGGCAATAAATCCTTTGATAGTAATTGATATCAATTCACTTTGAATATGTTCTTCATATGTTATTAATTGATATCCATTGACTTTGTTTATGTTCTAAATGTGTTAGATATCCTTGCCTCTTGTTCGTCCTTTCATAGGTAATTGTTCAGTAGATCTTCTTTTACAGTAAAGCCACTAAATACTATTCTCACCATAACTGCTAACTGTGATATGTCTGTTATGTCTGTAGACTCCTCAAGTTGTAATGAGAACCATTCACATACTTCCAAATCACTCTTTAACTGAGCTTGCACGTCTTTTGAAATATCGTGTATTCTTCTTGTGATGGTGCTGGCTGACAACTGGAGGTCTTGTATTGCTGTTTCTTAAGTTTCTTTCAAATACTAAATACCCTGGAAAGGATTTATGATTACTTGGTCTCTCCTTCTTGTGGGTAGGGATAACATCTCATTTACTATTCCTTTGATTTCTTTGAGTTTGGTTGTTATTTCATTCCAAGTTGATTGCCAGGTGTTGATTATGAAGTTGCGAATTGATGATTTGTGGTCAGAAGATGGTAACCCCTTTTGATAAAGTTTTTGCGGGCTAGAGCATCAACTTCTTAATTTCCCTTGATACCAACGTGGAAAGGCATCCATACAAATACGATATTTTTCCTTCAGTTCGTAGTTGGTAAAGTACTTCTTTAACTAGGAGAATTGAATGAGATGTATATAACTGTTTCAATCCGTAAATCGCACTTAGGGAGTCTCTGGGGATAATGAAGTTATTTATGAGGTATTCTCTGCACATTCTGAGTGACTCCGCTTATGGAAGCTGAAGTATATCCTTCTGCGGTTTTAGATGCGTCAGTGAAAATTTGGTAAGAGTATCTGGAGATGGATTTTTGGAAAGCAATTTGAATTATTTGAGGGTTTGTGGAGTTTTATGGTAAATTGTTGGAGATGTAGAATGGTTTCTATTTGGATGAAGTGTATTTTCCAATTTCCCAATTCTTGGACACTTCCAAAGGACGAATATCATATCGATTAATTGTTCTTGTGGAAAGTGATTATTTTAAATTAGTACGCTTATAGAGAATTGCAAGATCTACAATAATAATTTGAAGAGCTCTAAATTGACTATTCAACCGTTTTAAAAAAATACAACTGTATTTAGAAATATCAAGTTGAGCGTGCTCAAAGTTTTGCAAATTTGTAACGTTGCGAATATCCACTGTAATGAACTTCATGCCTTTTTTTCCTCCACTTCTAAACGAGTAGATCTTTTTAAACTATTCCAATCAATTTTAGATGGGTGTAATACGTTTTTGAAATATCCAGATTATATTTTCCAGAAAATATTTTTACCTCACTGAAGACATTCCAAAAATGTAAGTAAATATACCTAGGGGTATGCAGATATAGGTATATATGGTATATATATATATATATATATATATATATATATATATATATATATATATATATATATATATAACTGAAAAACACGCTTTTGTTGATAACCGAACTAAAAAGAAAAAATAATTTTCAACAAACTTAAATTAAGAATAGTGTAATAAACAAAAAAATTTCTTCTATTGTAGAGAAGCGTGGGGAGTTTTTTAAGATATTTCCATGATGACTCTACTTTTACTTATATATGTCATTAAAATTTTAAAACAATTGACTCCAAGCACCCCACGCTTTTCTAAAATAAAAAAATATTTTTTGTTCATTTTACTTTTCTTAATTTAAATTTGTTGAAAATTATATTCTGCTTTTTAGTTCGGTTATCTACAAAGGCGTGTTCTTCAGTTTCTTTAAACTATTATTTATTTTGTACTTTTTAGTTCAGTTATCTACAAAGGCGTGTTTTTAGTTTCTTTGAACTATTATTTATTTTCTACTTTTTAGTTTGGTTATCTACAAAAGAGTTAGTTTTTTCAAACTTTTATTTTTTATCTTCTGACAAAATTCTCATAACGTTTTTTTTCATAAAGCTATACACAGCCTGTACTTCCCAAGAATATATTCTCATTCGAAAAAACTTCGCTCCATCAAAATTATAAAACCCAGGCAAATAAAACGAAATCAGGGGGTGAAATAGGGTGTCATCTACCAAAGCGCGATAGGTTATTCAAAATCAAAGAATCCTCGTTAAAAAGTAATCATTTCTCAGTGAACTGGAAAAAATTCGAATCAACTTTATACCACCACGCTAAAGAATTTTCTTCGTGAAATTTTGATGTCTTTTTACTAAAACTCAGTATTTCTCATCTTAGTGCGGACGCTTGAATAATAAATAGGTTATCTCAAAGAGTGCGATGAAAATTCTTTAAATCGGCTCAAATTTTCTCTTCGGTATCTTGATTATTTGATTCTTCATAATATTCTTGGACGGACTAGGAGAGAAAAGCTTCATTTCTGATGTGTCACAATAGGTAATTATATCAGTTTAGAAGTTATAGAACAGAATCATAAAAATAAGGAAAAAACAGTATCAATAAAATATTTTTTCATTTCAGATTACTTTTTTATTTTTATTCATTATTTCCAATAAATTGTAAAACCTATCCTAATTGAAAGTCAACATTAATAGTAGGTAATATTGCTATACCTATAATGACATGTGCAGGAACTTCCATTACACAACATAAAGTGAACAAGGAAAATTCTTTAATTATTTAAAAATTATCAAACAGCTTTCCAAGGGAGCTGGTTATATGTATTCCGCAAAGCAAAATCTGCATTTACAATCCAACGATGAATTATAGAAAACGTCAAGTCACCCCAACTCAAAATCTGCATACAGCTGTTTCGATCTTATATTGTTAACTTATAACTATTTCAGGCGCGGATCCAGAGGGAGTGAACTGGGGGAACGTCCCTCCCCCAAATGGCCCGGGCTCCACCTAATTGTTTCGATTGGAAGCTACTCGATTTACCATTGCCCAAAATACCAGTACCTTTTGGCTTTTGAATATATAAAAGTTCCCCCCCCCCAAAGTCGGGCCTGGATCCGCGCCTGATATATATACATATATATATATATATATATATATATATATATATATATATATATATATATATATATACCGTCAAACGGGGTGAATCGGGATAGATTTTACATGTTTTACACTTTTTTCGATGAGATAGAGGCTCCAAAGCAGTGCCAAAAGTTAGGTCTCTGCTAGAACTTTAAAACGCCATATCATCCTTATTTGCCAGTTTGTCAGGTGATTAAAAAAAATTTGTTTTGTAAGTGTCCCGATTCGCCCCGTTTATTTTATTAGAAATAATCGATATACCCCAGTAATTGGGCGAATCGGGACAGAAAAATATTCGAAAGAAACATTGCACAAATGCACAGAACATGAAAAGGGGATTATTTAACAATTATCATGTTTAACATAATATTATTTTTCAAAATCTTTGCTCGTCCTCCCGTATGCCGATTTGACCTCTTTTGATTTGTTGTAGAGCGCTCTTCTTCGTTTAAGCAATATAATTTTGGTACACACGTGTCCCAGGTACTTTTTTCTATGTCCTTACCATTGTCCCGATTGACACCTAAAAGTGACATTTTTTGCTTTAAAAATCGTATACCTATACATTATTTTAATTTTTTTCTGATAAATTATTTTTTCCTGTATATAAAACACTTCAAACTATAATATGAAAATTTTCAGTTTTTCTACCTTTATTCCTTTTGTGCTTTCCAGACAAAGTTTTTTTACTAATAAAAAATAGTTGATTTTAAATAAAATTTTGTGGCCCTCTTATATTCTGTAGTTGACACTAATATAACAGTAAGCTAATGTCAACACACGCACCAGCATGTTTGTTTCATCTTCTAACTACCAACTGAGCTGAAAACGTTTACCACGAGACATGGTTCTTAATTCAACCATAAACCTGAGTGTCCCGATTCACCCCTTAGTCCCGATTCACCCAGTTTGACGGTAGGAATATATATATATATATATATAGATTTCGTTTATTTGTGAAAATGGATTTTCAGTGATATATTCTTGTATTCACTTTTGTGTTTCGAAACACAACACAATGTGTTAGTATTGTGAATCCTCTAATCAATACTCGCCCTTTTGAAGCACGCCCCCACAATTCCGACAACTCCAAGATCGAATCAAATAAACTCCAGCACAACGAACATTTACTTGAGGGTGCATACTGATCCGCTGCTTTGTAACAATATAATGAAGTAGGTTATGTGTGTTATTTGAAGCTAATGGATGAACATATTAACGTAGTTACCGTTCCACAAAGCAATCCGCTCCATCCAAGGGCGGTCTTGGAGACATGTAGCAGCTTTGATGTGATATCTCGGTTAGTTAGTCGTATCTTAGACCCCCGACCGTGTATGCGCCCCGTAACAGTGCTAAGGGACCATCCGAACATTTTAATAAGGGGTAGCCCTTCGCCACTAATCAAATTTTCTTCTACAATGGCAGTACAATTATAAGCAGCTAAATCAAAGTATATTAGATTTGGAATCATATATATTTATATATATATATATATATATATATATATATATATATATATATATATATTTATATATATATATATATATAATATATATATATATATATATATAATATATATATATATATATATAAATATATATATATATATATATATATATATATAATATATATATATATAGAGAAATATATATATATATATATATATATATATATATATATATATATATATATTCCGTTCAAGAGTTCCTCCTGCACATGCCCTCCTGTTAGGGTTGCCAACCCTCCTGGATTGCCCGGGAGACTCCAGTAATAATTGTTATCCTCCCGACCTCCCGGGTTACTATAATCTCTCCGGTTTTTCTGAAATTATACGCAACCGTCACTCTAATAAAACTTGGGTCTTCAATGATTATGATGTTGTGAAGAAAAAACGTTAAATATTATATACTGCTCGAAGGCAAAGTAAATATAAATTTAAAATTAATTGACAATTTCTTACCACCCCCTACCCCCCTAGTCGACTTCGTTAAACTCTCCCGGGTTGTTCCTTTCGAGAGTTGGAAACCCTACCTCCTGTACATGCGAGTAGAAAGTTTAAGTTTTAAATTTTAATTTATTTTTTTTTTTGTTTCTGCTCCTGTTTTCTTAATTGTAATAATGTAATTCTAATTCTAATTTTCGTAATGTATTTTAGGACAAGTGTAAAATTCTTGAAATTTCATAAGAATAAATATCTATCTATCTATCTATATATATATATAGATATATATATATATATATATATATATATATATATATATATATATATATATATATATATATACACTGCCGTGCATAAAATCCGGGTCACCACGTAATTTGCAATTATTTTTGAAATTTTGAGTTTTTTCGGATTTCTTTCAGGAGTAGTATATTTTATTAACTTTATGCGATGATTTTATCGTGCTTTCTTGAATAAAAGAAAGTTGCTGATATTTGATTGAAAGTGTAATTAAATTATTGAAAATAATGCAAACAGAGATTTTGATTTGATAGTTGAAGCAAAAGTAATTTCGAGTATTCAATATCGGGTATTTCCTCCTCGGGCAGTTATAACAGCTTGCAAACGACGGGGCATGTTTTGAATGAGATTCTGAATTACATCCTGAGGAAGATTGTCCCATTTCTGCACCAGTATGTTGCGGAGCTCTACAGCATTTTTCGGGGCCGGAACATGTCTCCGTAAACGCCTCTTCATCTCATCCCAAACATGCTCGATGGGATTCAAATCTTCAAGCAGGCCAAACGAATCGCGTGATTTGAACCTCGTCAAGATAAGCATTTACGAACCGAGCAGTGTGGGGCGGTGCATTATCATGCATAAATATTGCATTTTGTCCAATAAATCCCATAAATGGTACAACATAGCCTTCTAGAACTTTTGTGAGGTACCTATGCGCATTCAAAGTCCCATTCTGTATAAATACTAGCTCCGTACGAGCATGAAACGATATGCCTCCCCATGCCATAACTGATCCACCGCCAAATGGAAGTCGTTCGGCGATACAAGCTTCAGCATATATTTCGCCTCACTCTCACACGTCTGTCTGAGCCAGTAAGATAAAATCGAGATTCATCGGAGAACAATACCTTAGTCCAGTCCTCTATTGTCCAAGCCAAGTGCTCTCGTGCAAAATTCAGCCTTGCAGTTCGGTGTTCACGGGAAAGCGGCGGTCAAGTAGCCCTAGTTCGAGAAGATAATCCAGCATCATGAAGTCGCCTCCTAACTGTCCACTGACTTATGTTCACATTTCTCACTTCTTGTGAATGATTCGAAGGAAAACTGATGTAACCGTTCGGTTTCTCAATGCAGTAGAAGCGAGATAGCGGTCGTCTCTGGCTGTTGTACTTCTTCTTTGTCCTGAACCAGGTCTTCGGGTGAGCAGACCAGTCTCTTCGTACCGTTGAGATATTCGTTGCACACTGGAGAGACTTACACCAAAGTTTCTAGCCGTTTCACCCTTACCGCGGCCATCTTCTATGGCCGCCACAATTCGTGCCGCAATGACAGGATTTATGGCCATTTCACTAACAATAACAATAAAAACAATAATACTAAGTCAAACAATGAAATTGAGAACTGAAAAACACGTATGGAAAGCAATAATATGATGGTAATGGTAATCAGAACCTTCGATGACACACCACTTTCTCATCAAACTTTGAACAAAACAACAACTGACAGTTAGAAATAGTGCCTCCCTCTATTTGTGCAGTGTTGAAACCCAGTGCCAAGAAAAAGTTATGAGTTTACTTGAAATTTCAAAAATAATTGCAAATTACGTGGTGACCCGGATTGTATGCACGGCAGTATATATATATATATATATATATATATATATATATATATATATATATATATATATATATATATATATATATATATATATATATATATATATATACACTTACACAGGTACACAAAAGATGACAATCACATAAGTGTTCTTCCATGACATATATATGTACAAGGTTGTCCAGAATTATGTCTATTAATTTTTAGAAGTGGTAGTTCGTCCAAAAATAAGGGTAGTTCTTCATGTACAGTTTTTATCAAATGCGAATGAGAAGGGAGATACAACTCTTCGAAGGGGTAAATTGAAAACCATATTTTTTTAATATCTTCCAAGTTAACTTGATGTTTTGAAGAAATGTATAGATACAGTAAAGTACACTTTATGTATTATAGCTCAAATAACTCGAAAACGGTAATATTTATCAAAATACTACAAGTACCTTTTTTGTGTAGGCAATTTTGAAGGAATTTTTCTGAAAATTAATTGAATACAGAAAAAATGTGACATAATAACCCTCATGCGACATGAAATTTGACTGAAATCTCACAATCCCTTCTAAAATATGAACTTCTTAATCAAAACCATTTGGAAGATGTTCAAAAAATTAATGTTTGTATCTCCCTTATTAAAAGTGTACATGAAGAAGTACCCTCATCTTTGGAAGAACTATCACCTCTTAATATAAATAAATTCTGGACCACCTTGTATGAAACGCTTTATAAAAAAAGAAGAAATTCATATACATTACACAAATATTAAAAGGTGATATGTAATTGGTAATCGGGCAAACTTTTCTAAAAGAAATTTATTCACGCTACAGTTTCTGAAGAAGAGGAAAACCCTAACCTCGAAACTGTAGCGTGAATAAATTTCTTTTAGAAAAGTTTGCCTGATTACCAATTACATATCACCTTATAATACATTTCTGGCAATTTATGATTCTATATAACAAATATCAAAGGATTAGACGAAAATAAATATTCACGATCCTTAATATCTACATATTTTTTTGAAAATATTATTTTTGGAACGAAGTTCCTTATTTATTTATATATTTCCTACAAGAAAATAATTTAAGTCCAATAAAATATTTTCAGAAACCCAAACGGAATATAAACTGAGACATTCTAAATCATTTCATTCCAATAA
>JARQZK010000002.1:562500-685000 GCA_030704885.1 Cynegetis impunctata
GAACAAAATCTCAATAAACAAACAAAATCAAAAGCAAACTAATCCATGAAAAGTAAACACTTTTGTGAAAGTTTTTCTCTTTATCCATAGCATTTCGTTCTTCCTTCTTATCTTTTTCCTTTTTTTTACCTATATATGCACATTCACAGTATCCAGTCTACCTCTGTTTTAGAGATATTCCGCAACAAATTCATTGATGATCTCTTGAAGAGTACAAGGTTCTTGCATTCACTATATGCATTGGAACGACATCATAAATTTTGCATATTACACAATTATAGTGACGCTTCCCAATTTTTTTCAGTACATTTGGCCTAAAGGAAAGTTGATCTTTGCTCCTTGTAACATGTTTATGAATAGGATGGGGACATTCATTTGACATGTCTTTCAACAATAGATAAACGACCGATGGATGTACAATTTTATTATATCTAATAGTTCACTGGCTTTATAAACTTTATTATATATATATATATATATATATATATATATATATATATATATATATATATATATATATATATATATATATATATATATACAAGGTCCGTTCAAAAAATAAGGTAAATTTCAATTTTTTTCAAAAAATATTTATTTATTCAATTTCTATTTTGTCCCCTTCAAAGTAGTCTCCCTAAGATATAATACACTGGTGCCAGCGTTTTTTCCAATCCTCGAAGCAGTTCTGATATGCACTTTTTGGTATGCTCTTGAGCTCTCTCAGCGATTCGGTTTGTATCTACTCAATCGTCTCAAAACGCCGTCCTTTCATGGGTCTCTTCAATTTTGGGAAAAGGGAAAAGTCGAAGGGAGCCAAATCTGGTGAATACAGTGGCTGAGGCATGATAACGGTGTTGTTTTTGGCCAAAAAATTACGAACTAGCAATGACGAGTGAGCAGGTGCATTATCGTGATGCAAAAGCCATGAATTGTTTTTCCACAATTCCGGACGTTTTCTTCGTATTGCTTCTCGCAAGTGGCGCATAACTTCAAGATAATACTCCTTATTGAACGTTCGACCATGTGGTAAGAACTCCTGGTGCACTACGCCACGGTAATCGAAAGAAACAGTCAGCAAAACCTTCACATTTGATCGAACTTGGCGTGCTTTTTTTTGCCTTGGCTCTCCTGGGCTCTTCCATTGGGACGATTGGACTTTGGTTTCGATGTCATAACCATATACCCATGATTCGTCACCAGTTATGACCCTTTCAAGCAAATCTGGATCGCCGTTGACGTCATTCAACAATTCCTGAGCGATGCTCATGCGACGATTTTTTTGGTCAAAATTCAGCAATTTTGGAACAATCTTCTCTGCCACACGCTTCATGCCCGAAATGTCCGAAAAAATTGCATGGCATGAGCCAACCAATATGCCGACATCCTCGGCAACTTCTCTAATAGTGATTCGACGATTCTCCATAACAATTTTCTTCACTTCCTCAACATTTTCATCGGTTGTTGATGTGCTGGGGTGTCCAGGGCGAGCGTCGTCATTAACATCTTCTCGACCTCTTGTGAAAAGCTTGTACCACTTGTGAACATTTTTTTGGCTTAAAGTAGACCCACCGTATGCCACTTTCAATATTTCAAGTGTTTTGGAGCACTTGATTCCATTTTTCACACAAAATTTAATGCAAACTCTTTGATTCATGTTTTTCGACAGCAGAAAATCGCCGAACACGGAAAACACATTTTACTTTTATGCCTCTCACAAACAAACTAAATGTGCTATATAGCTAAAACTGTGAACATATGTTCGAGACGAGTGTACCTACAAACATAACAAAATTAAAATCGATAATAGAATGTTCGTAGCCCACGAAATTTGAAAAATCACCTTATTTTTTGAACAGACCTCGTATATATATATATATATATATATATATATATATATATATATATATATATATATATATATATATATATATATGTATGTATAACATTCCCCCTTTCTGAATTTGGAGGGGCAATAGCTGTAACGCAAAGCTAAAACCCTCAAAATCATATGAAAAAAGTGGCAGCGTATTTCGAAAACAAAATTGCTGAAAGATATTTCTTCAACATTCACTGCAATGACAAACAAGTTTTAAATTTTCCAAAAATTCTTCAAAAACCGCGAAAGTAATCTCCATACTCCCTCCTAAAAGCTCTAGAATGTTGCATATTTAGTATATTATCTACATTTAATAAATTACATAGGACTCTCCCCATCTCATTTCCACATTGGACAATAAAAATCTTTGCAATATTTTCGTAATATAATATTAAATTTTAAACATAATTAATAATTAAAAATCCTTGGAAGTTGATTTGATAAGCTTACGAGTGAACCATAATATCAATTATAAGCACAATATAGTACGCTTTATTAACGGAATGTACCTATCTCAAAAAAGGCGTATAGGAACAAATTGACCTTTGGCGTATTATCCACTGATTATTATATAAATGGAAGCGCGAGATGATTAAGATGGAGCGCAGCATGCTTCGGTCGGTGCTTTTAAAGCAAGCTGAGACAATGAAAAGTAATGATGTTTGGAATGGGCTCGCCGATGCTGGCTTACGGCAGCTCGAGCTATTAGGCACCCATCAGATCACAATGGTCCATAGCCGAAGTTATAATTAATTATTGTCTACGCACAAAACATTGGATGAATGATCTGAAAGTCAGGACTGGACCAGACACCCGGAAAACTAAATTGACACAAGACATTTCCTGGAGGACTTGCTGTGTAAGTAGGTATAGGTTTCTCCAAATAAGTTTCAATATCATTCATATACAAGGTACACATTGACACGTGGATATAATCGAATGTTTATAAGTACCTACCTACATAAGAGGTAACAAACTGTAAGCACTCTTATTCTTTTGTACTTACCTACATACTTCATCAGTAAAAAACTCTATCACAGCAAGCTGCATTAGAAAAGCTGGTTTTCAAAACGTAACCAGTTTAAAAAATCTATACTTTCAATTATGATTTTTGTTCCAAACCCAAAAAACAAAAATTGCGCCATCTATCGTGTGAACAATATTTATTTCCTCCTCCGGGGGTCAACCCCCTAACCAAATTATATCGAAATAAATACCATCCAAGATATCATACGAAACTACCTACATTCAAACTTTCTACCATATGAACCTAAAATTGTGCCTTCTATCGTGTGAACAAGATTTATTTCATCCCCTGGGGGTCAACCCCCCAAGCAATTCTTACCAAAACCAATCTCATCCAATATATCATACGAAACTATCTACTCACAAACTTTCAATCCTATTGCTCCAAAATTACTCCCTTTATCATGTGACATTATTTATTTCTTCCCCCAAGGGGATAATCCCCCAACCAATTCGAACCAAAACCAATCCAATCCAAGATATTTTTCGAAATTACCTACTTACAAACTTTCAACCCTATTATTCCAAAATTGCGACCTTTATTGTGTAAACAAGATTTATTTCCTCCCCCAGGGGGTCAACCCCCCAACCAAATCGAACCAAAACCACTCCCATCCAAGATATCATACGAAAGTACCTATTTACAAACTTTCAACTCTATTGCTTCGAAATTGTGCCCTTTATCGTGTAAATAAGATTTTTTTCTTTTTGGGGAGTTTTTGGTGCCAAGCATCATAAAAAGTCATGAAACAAAAACTGTCTTGGTCCTAGGTCGAACTTTGCTAATCGCGCCCATTTTACTAAGCAGGTTTTCAAAATGAAAACCTGCTAAATATATTGATGAATATTTGCGTTTCCCAGTTATAATATAGTTTTCATTACATTGATTCATAACATCGAGTTCACCGGAGTTGATGGTTTATATTATTTCCAAAATTAAATCATGAAAAATATACAAGTTGACCAGGGTCAATTTAATGTACTACATATTTGAACATCGCAACAATTACTTATGGGGGGTGCGTACTCCCGTGAGTATGTCTAGAGATTTTAAAAACGCTTAGTTAGCGTGCTTTGGAACTACATATGCCACAGTTGCAGAGTAGACATTTAATGTCAGGAAATTATGTATTCTCGCGACGGGATTCTGCATTTTCGATCTAAGCAGTGAATTGTTGTTTTCCAATATCCTTGATGGAGGGCGCTCGGGGTTGTTATCCAGATAGTATTCCCGACCGCGATTTGTATTGAGGAACAATTAGAAATTTGTTAATTCACCCCGAGTCAAATAAGCTGCACTGATGAGATCTAATAAGATCGAAACAGAGCATGCAGATTTTGAATCGGGGTGACTTGACGATTTTTATAATTCACTGTTGGATTGTGAATGTAGAATTCTCGTCGCGGAATACATATAATCACCTTTCTTGGAATGTTGTTTGAACATTTTTTCAATTATTGAAGAATTTTACTTGTTCACTTTATGTAGTAGGTATATTATTTTCGTTTATAAACAATGTATAGAAGATTTTAATATTTTTGTCCATCCCATGCAATTAGTCTGATTAGTCTAGTATACTTATGAATTGTATTGTAAAAGAATATGAGGCACAATAAACCTTAATGAAATAAACAATTTACGTTCTTGAAAAAGTTAAAGTAGTTTTCCACTTCGGAATGTAAGTATTCATATAAAATGCAAAATATACCTACACAATTGAAAAGTAAATTTGGCGTACCTATGTTTGTGTGCAATAAGGACGAATGAGAGTTTAAAAAATACTTTAGAGACTAATCTTGACGTAATATCTCAAGAGATCCATTAATGTAAAAGACGAGCCCTTCATCAAAAATAATATACGTTCGGGAGTTTTTGAATACTGATAATGCCATTTCGAAAGAAAATTCAATTTGATGGAATCTAAACATTTTTTTTTTCACTTGATATTACGATGTTAACTTGTTATAAAAAGGTGACAATTTAAATTAAATAAAAGCAAACTCTGTCATCTCATATTTGCTTTCTAGGTTTCAACGCAAATCATCGAATGGTGTAAATTTTCCGAATTTGACCGTATAGTTTAGATTATCAACCCAGATGGTGATTCACGGCCTAATTTTACTCATCCTATCATTTTTTGTATTTAGTTTAGTAAAAAATATTACTAGATTTATATTTTGTTTCGCTTCGATTAGTGCAGTACATGTATAAAACTCAACAGGTTTTTATTTGATCACAGTCTCTATTCTAGACACTAAAGTGAGTTGAGTAATTGAGTAGGTAAAATATATTTAAAGTTATCTATTGCAGCACTAGTCAATTCAGATTCCACAAGAAATAAGTGTTGGTATTTTAGAATCTACTTCATGTCCTTGATCGTCAACAATAATAGTACACTGTGACTGAAACTAACAACTTTCCAAATACTAACATCACAAAACCAAGAAAAATTAATGTAGATAATGTATGTTGTACAAATTCATAAAATGTTTGAGGTTACAGTAGGTTTCATTAAAATAACTAAACCATACATCAACAAAAGTGATACTTATGGTGCCAGTATGGATAATGAAAATAAATAATGAGAATATTCAAGAATAAGATTCCTGGTATATACGTCAAAAATATGACAGCCGCTGTCACTACACAGTTGTCATCAATTATCCACAAAACATGACGTGTATATAACCTTATCTTGTAACATATTTACTCCTATATTATATTATTGTCAAAGTTTGGTTTTGTATAGAATAATTGTTTTCAATTTCACCAAGAACAACTCATTGAAATGGTTTTAATGACAATGATAGCCAGAATTGCTGATGGCTTGCCATTAGCAGCTACTATGCAAGAAGATGAACAGGTCAGTAGTCAATCCTATTATGAATTTTAAGTTTTTGATCGCATATTCATTTATAGATTGGAAGAAATATCCTTGACTATCAAAATCAAGCCAAAATGTTGTTCAGAAAACTAGGGCCACAATCACCTACACGTTGTATGATAGAAACAGGACCATATTTATTTCAGTAAGTAATTATTGTTGATCCTTTCTGTGAATTTTTCATTAATTTCTTTTAGTTACCTCATAGAATATGATGTCTGTTACATAGTTCTATGTGAAAGAAATTATTCAAAGAGATTGGCCTATTCTTATTTAGAAGATATTGCACAAGAATTTCATGTACAATATGGCAAAAGAGTGAATACAGTAACTAGGCCTTACTCTTTCATTGAGTTTGACAATTATATACAAAAAGCGAAGAAAGTTTTCACTGATTCCCGATCTAGAAGAAATTTAACTGCTATCAACAATCAACTTCAAGATGTTCAAAGGATCATGGTTCAAAATATTGATGATGTTCTTCAAAGGGGTACTGTTCTTTCAGGTATGAAGTTAATCTGATATTCAAACTTCTTAATTGTCTCAGGTAATTGAAGTTCAAAATTGAATTATCAGCCATAAAAAATTGAATAGATATGACTAAAGTCAATATAGGTATTATATAAGTGAAATATTGATATTTCAATGTTTCTCTTCATAATTCAAGATATAATGCATCTTCTATCATTGTTTCACCTAGAAAACAGAATAATAAGTAATCATATAAAGATGAAATTAGCAATTTTATTCCAGGTATACTTATTTTATTGTTTTGAGAGAAATGTCTCAATATTTTCGGACTTATATATACAAATTCCAAACTCAATTTTGTTTAATTTATGGAAAAACTTAAAACACTAAGGATGTATTGCAAAAATTGGACACTTTTTTAATTGAGATTAAGCTTCTGATATAATAGAAAATCTATCAACAATATGTTCTCAATTACATAACCTTCCTATTTTCAATTAAAGTATTTGAAATGAAAAATTATTTTGTAAAAACAAGAAACATCGAATTAATAGGTAAAATAATTAAAACTGCAAAGGTTATTCCTATTTATTTTAAATCAAAAACCAGCTTGAAAATTTTAGAATATCAGTTTGATATAATTTTGTGCCTGAAAGTTATGAAACAAATTAAAGGTGAAGTGAAGACTGGCACAAACTGTTATAAGATTTTATTAATATATAAATTACTGCACACTTTGAAATTATTAAATTAATATTTTGTGTGTTTAATTGAATTTCACTATTTCTTTCTACAGAGTTGGATACAAAAACTCAGAATCTTTCCATGTTGAGCCAAAAATATAAAAAAGATGCGACTTACTTGAACACTAAATCTTTTTATGTGAAACTAGCGGCTGGTGGAGTAGTATTATTGGTCTTTTTCTTATACTTCTGGGTATTGTAAGTACATATTTTGCCAGGATGAAGTGGTTATGCCTATTTCAAAAACACTACAAGGGGAGTTGGTATGTTAAAAATGGATAAGAGTAATATATCGTTATTTATTATTACTGATTTGTGACACGATTTTATTTGTTAGGAATATTGTTTCCAAAAATACATTTTTCATTGAATGTCACTAATGTAACACATTGAGCTGCTTTATGAAGAAAATATTAAATCAATAAAATAAGTTTAAAATAAATAATTTATATTCATATTCATGTATAAAGAGCATTCACTCTGAACTGAACAAAAATTCTCAAAACTGTTGCTTATTTATTCCTCTTAAAATTTCAAAGTGTATGTATATATCTGGAAATTTTATAGTAATGACTTTGTATGTACTTCACTTGTATTGTTTTTTTAATAACAATAGCATTTTAAAAGAATTGTAATCTTTTTTCTCAGTTTCTATATTTTGAAAGAATATAGATACTCTGGAGTACAAATAAAATCGTTACGTTATCTACAAATACATGTAAACTTGTAAAAATAAATGTTGTTTACATTTTTAGTAGTCTCATTCATTCCATGTAACTATAGTGAATAATTTCAAGTATCATAGTTTCCTTATTGTGACAAATCAGAAGGGAATTATGTAATTTTATTCAACAAATGCACAAAACTCGTTTTTGGACTATTTGAATGAATTTTCATACTTATCGAAATGTACTTCCAAATTTGAATTTTTCATTTTTTAGTTATATTATTGAATAAATTTACTATAAATCAACCTTTTTTTGGTTAAAGGTTCTATATCAGAGCTATTTAGGAAAGTTGACCATAATTCATTGTTGTCTCAATATTTGATAAAATTTTGAGTTTAAAATTTAACGAAAATTAATTTAATTTTCTTAGAAAAATATAAAACTATTGTTATCAGTGCGTAGGATTGAATATTACAATTATACATTGCGTAAGTTCCAATTCAAAAAGTTTCAACAAAAAAAACTAAATTCTTTTGGAGTTTGACATAGCTTCCTCAAAAGGGATATCCCACAGAAAATTATGTGTTGAGGTATAGAAAAGAATGTTTCCACATTGAAGAAATTTAAACTACAAAAACTGAATCAAGCAAAAATTCAAGAATTAAAACAAAATTATCAAACATCGAAAAGGAAAGTGAACGTTAAAGAAATCATGGAAAACAAAAACTTGAACCAAAAAGAAAACAAATTATTTGAAATAATTGTTGAAAATGTTTAAAACAAGGCTCTAGTGCAGGATAACTCAGATTTTTCAAGTTCTATAGAAAACATGATAAGCAGATGTCAGTAGGAAAATCATAAATAGAAAAATAACTATGAATTACCATAAGTGAAAATTCTTGAATTCTAATTTTTTCAAATTTAAATCAAAACTATGAATTTCAGTGTATCAAGCTTGGTGATATTATCCATAAGAAGTAATGTTTAACTTTCAAGTTAAGTGATTTACAGTTTAAAATGAGTTAGCTGTCACAAAGGCTGCAAAGCTAAATAACTGTATAAATTCAGTACACGACTTACAAACTGTAAAAATTATAGTTGAGCAAAATGTGACGTTACAACAAAATAGTGGAAAGTATTGTTAAAACCAATCATAACACTTGACACCAACTGCTATGTACCTCTATAAAAAATATCAAATAATTCAAAATTATTCATATATTATAAATATATATATATATATATATATATATATATATATATATATATATATATATATATATATATATATATATATATGTGTGTGTGTGTGTATATACATATATCCAGGGCAATTATTTAAAAAACGGAAATCTTTTTTATCCTTCTTGATGAAGTTATGATCGGCAAACTTGAATATGAAAATCAAGTAAAAAAAAACGACACATCGTATTATTTCAGCTCTTTAATAAAAAAAATCGAATAAAAAGTAAGTTAATATTACGAATATGTAATTCAGTTATTTTTCAATCCGACATCTCACCATTTGAGTGCTCAGAGACAAAAAGTAAATTTTCTAATGAATTGTCATTAGTATCAGCATGTTGAATGATATTATTAATTACTTCAGAGCCACTTTTGATCTCCTTTTCAATTTCACCATCATCATCACAATCTGCAAACAATTTTAAAAGATGAAATGTTTCTTAAATTGACAGCAACTGATTGCATAATATGCGAAAAACATTATTAATGAAATAATAATGATAAAAATTTTCACATATTTGTTAAAATTTGCATGATGCTCATTTGAAAGTATTACTTCTTCGTCAGATGCAGGTATTAATATACAATCGCAATTTTATGTTTTGAAAAATTCTGAAAGAAATTCAGAATTTCAGAACATCAAATTTTGATAATAAAAAGTTAGATTCTCATTATGCAAATAATTTGATTAATGAGGACCACTCATTAAGCTCGGGGGAAGGTTTAAAATTAATTTTCTACAATCTTTACAAATCAATAAATTCAAATACTCTGTTCTACTCCTTCATGGTCATGTAGAACTCACAAATAGTCCCTTATTTTACTTGTTCAACAATGCAGTACCTGACCTTGGTTCGGTTTGAATTCCTAGAATATTTCATATTAGCTCCTGGATAATTCCAAATGTAAATACCTATATTTGTACAATTATGTATACTAGTGTTTAGTTAGCATCTGATGAAGAAATATTACATTTTTACATACAATAGTATGCATTTTTAACAAATATATGTGAAAATTGGCAACATTATTGTTTTATTTTAAATAGAAGAGTATTGTATTTTTTGTATTGTATTGTATTTATTACCAGTTTTTTTTTAAAATATACAAAATACATAGCTTAAACACTAGTATAAATAGTATATCCTCACAAAGGTAATCAATGTATCGGCAGCATCAATTAAAAATTAAATAACATTGTATATATATATAATACCTTCTGTATAAATTTTTTGTTTCTGAAAAATTGATTCACTTAATAGTTGATATAATACAAATTTTGTTAGTGAACTGAATTTTTGTATCAAGCCTTATATGACTTTACGTTGTTGAATCTTTTTTACAACATTTTTTCTAATACATTCTCTAATATGAACACCCCCTGGTTGCAATTAGTTTGAATTACCAAGATAACATTTAATTATGAAAAACTAATTTATAATCTTACCTGAGTCAGCAACCTCAAATAAGTCAATATGATCCTTCTGTATAATATAAAATGTTGGATATTCAATAATAGTTCTATTTCTTAAACATTCTTTTAATGTCATTGACAAATCAAGCTCATAGAACTTCTTTCCTTTTTTTCTTTCGGCTTTCAGAAGAACTTTTATTCCCGAGTAACCTGCTGCTTCATAAAACTGAAGCTTTTTTTGTAAGACTGGATCATCCTGTTTTTCAAAATATTTACACAAAATAGAACTAATTTTTTCCACTTCAGAAACCTTGCACTCATTAAGAAGAAGGTTATTTGCGTTTACAAACACAAAATCTATGTGCCAGTAAATGATATTGTTTTTTGCATCAAATATAGTTGAATTATTTTTGCGTCTTTCAAATGCAAATGGTAAGAATTTTAAAATAGTTTTCCTAGCAGCAGCGCCATTTCTCAGCTTGATAAGTGACTAAAATAAAGTAATCAAGTAAAATACCAACTATATATCATCTATTACTTACAAAAGGTATATCATACTTCATACGCTTCCCAAATTTTTTTCTGGAAGTATCTATACTTCTAGTAATCTCTTCCAACAAGCGATAGTCACTAGACAAATCTAGATTGGAGAATTTATTCAATGGAATAAATTTTGTCCGATCTCTTTCACCATTACAGTCAACTTCTAACTTATGAATTTTATTACACTTTAGGGAACAAGTTTTCACTTCACACCTGGGGCAAGTGTACTTTGCATCCTGTGAAGCACACACTTCACATTTGCCCAAGCTGAAAATCGAAAACGATTAAGTACTCTTTTGGGTAGGTATACTTTGTATTAGAGGCTACCAGTTTTAATATTACCGTAACACTTTGTTCTGAACATCTGCCAATTCATCAGATTCTAATTCATTTGCTCTCTTCATACTAATATTTATAATTTATATCATGACGTGTAATGTGAATCATGCCTTTTTTTGAAGATTTTATTTTAGGTTCTTTGGGTTTGGGGAAGGACATTTATTTGTTATCACAATTAACAGTAAGTTCTTCAGTTCTTCTTCTTCTTTGCCTTTACTGTCTTTGGCACATTGACGTAGTTTTACTACGTCAATGCTTTGGCAACTATTAACAGTAGGTTCATTTTATATTGTTTTATGGTTGATTGCTTTGTGCCTACGAAGGAAATGGGCAGTTTTATTTTGGTAGAGGTTTTAAAAATTAAGCGAAATCGAAAACTTTAACTATTTAAAGTTTTCGATTTCGATTCAACCAGTGGATACCTTTGTATCCACTGGTTGAGTTGAACATTTTCCTCTTTCATAATTTCCAAACAGTCTCTTGTATGGAGTATTTGTTGGCTGTAAAAGTATATATTTCCGATACAATTTTAAATTTTTTTCTCCCGTTCTCTGAAAGCTAGTAGTTTTATGATTAAAATTTATTCTCTCTAATTTATAAGATTTTTACATATATTGATAAGATCTTCTCGCCTGTATGCATCGGCTAACTCAATTATTGTTGCTACCTGAAAGTGAAGACATTCTTATACTAATACCAGAGTTAAATGCGTTCACTAGCATTTGCAATCAAATAAACTTTATACTCTCACTAACTGAAACTCAAATTAGTCCAACATTTAACAGCACACGCCTTCAGTGTCCTGTGTATAAATTACATTCTAGGGTTTATTAGCCTCAAGAAGGACGTTTGCGTTTGATAGAAAATTGCTTGTCAACTTGAAGAATCTCTGGAAGTTGACAAACTCAATATGTATCGTTATCTGAACCATGACAACCTTATCCACTATTCCAAAAATCAAAGAAAATCGACTGGAAATCAACCACCCACCCATTCCAGTTTGGTAGCACATTCCAACAAAACTGACGAAGCCAAAATAATTGCTTAGGCATTTGCAATCACTTGAAATCTTGCTGAATTGTCCAACAAGAGTTCCCAGTAATCCTAAGATACGTATCATAAACGCGCTAGACTTATACATGGACGTTATGAGATCAAGATATATAAGATCCTTTCAGGTCACATCTTAATATGCGCCTTATGCCCAATAATTGCGCAAGTTATCGAGCAATCGAATGAACTTCGTTTGGTGTGGCTGTGGAATAAGGCCAAATAGGATTTTTTTTTTATCGAGGTGAAAACTTCAAAAGCGATACCGGTTGCTAACCCGGCCTGTGTGAGATTCAACTGCTGCAAATGCAACAGTCGCCTACCCACTAAAAACAACTCTGTTCTTTCGGATTCCGGGCATCAGCCTACTAAACCTCCAGTCTCGCACTTAGATTAGGGCTCTCGTGCTGCGGTCAGCACTAGAAACTTTTCCCTTCCTTGTGTCTATATTTCAAGACCCAAGTGTCGCGCCGCGTCGCATTAATTTGAAATCAAGTAAACATACGTGACGACTGCCCGTGGCATTCTCTGTCGAATGTGTATGTTCGCTTAATTCCAGGTGGGTTCGCTGTTAAACGATGCTCATCACTCCGACCTTGAGATCCAATATCCGTCTTCACACTCGTCGTCTGCAACAGTCACCATTACTCCGACATCGAGATGCAACATTCGTCTTCACACTCGTCGTCTGCAACGAGCACCATCACTCCGACATCGAGATCCAACATCCGTCTTCACTCTCGTCGTCTGCAACGAGCATAATTCGTCTTCGAACCTGATGATCTGCTCCCATCCCACCGTGCCGATCCTCTGTTGGGCGCTGCTCCTTTCTAGCGATCCGAGTTACTTCGTGTATAAGGGACTAACATCTCTGCCCATCGAGGTCCTTTTCACTCTCGTCGTCTTCAGTCGTCTTGCTTACCGTCGAATTCACCGCTTTCCCAGGGCGATGCTGCTTCCTCGGTGGTCTGGTCTCGAATAAAAAATGGGATGATATGAGCTCCGACTTTCATGCAGCATTTCCAAGGCTCGCAAGAAGTTTATCGGATAGGAATATCATTTATAAGAATTTCTGCAGATATACTATAAACAACACGATATTTTCTCAAATGTGGTGTTTCGTTTTTGGAACGAAGTCTTTTTTCGCAGCTTGCGGTATGAGTGATTGGTAGAAGTCGTCACGTATTCCGAGCACTTCCTCAGAATAGAGCAACAGATGGTTGTCGGCACGCTGTGAAAGATAATATTGAAGTTAAGCTTTACATTTGGGAAGAATGGGGCTACTCTTGAAATTGAATGCGCTTTCTAAAAAATTTCTCTTCTGTATCATTTTGAGATAATTTTAATTAATTTTATGTTTGAGTGTGACATTAAGAAAATATAAGTATGTAGGTATATCAAAATATATGATATGTTTCTATCTATCTATTTTTCTAGATCAAATTTAGAATTGAAATTATTGAAAATTTGATCAATGTGATTCTCTGAATTAATTATTAAGCAATCATCAACACATCTTTCGAATGTCAATATATTTTCTTTAGAGTCACTCAATACACTTTCTTCAAACAATTTAAAAACTACCTGATCTATAAATAACATAACGCTGGGGATGTGACGTTGGTAAAAGCCAGGATGATGTGAAGTGATGTCCCACTAAATAATGCTTTAGCTTTGCGATACTACTTGTTTGTTATGTATAGAAAAAATTGAATTCCCTTTTATGAGGGATTCATATGTCAAATGCAACGTAGAGTCATCTCCCAGCCTGTTATTGCTGAAAATCTGGATTTTAGTGAAAATCTAGCATAGCCAAAAACAATTCAATATATATATATATATATATATATATATATATATATATATATATATATATATATATATATATATATATATATATATATATATATATATATATATATATATATATATATATATATATATATATATATATATATATATATATATATATATATATATATATATATATATATATATATATATATATATATATATATATATATATATATACATTAAGTGTATCCTATATATTTTTCAACAGACAAAGTAGTTCAAAGAATTTTCCTCTCTTAGGAAGTCACTTCATAGTAACACATTAAAATATTAATAGTAAGTGGATAAGGGGATACAAGTATCACTTCAGTATTCTTGTATTTATTGTATTAATTATGTCTGCAGCTGACCAGCATGAGCGATGACTAGTTAGTTAACTGACGATGGTGGTTTACTATGTATGAATCATACATACAAGAATCAAGTTCATTCACTTACAGTAATTTCTGCTTGAACATCAGTTTTCTTTCAAAATATTCCCAGAATGATTAATACAATGAATTAATTTGGGAGATAATTTTTATATTCATTATATTTTATCTTTAGATTAATCTCATCTACTCATAATTCTTATTTTTCCTCACAGATACTGTTGAGTGTTTGCTGTGATCGAATCGAATGTCAGAAATTCATCGACGTTCAGTAGTTCAGTGCAAAGAAATTCAGGTATGAGATGGAGTGATGATGGTGATAAGTATTTTGCTTACTTTGAAAATATAATACGTCACATTGATATTGACATAATTTTTGTGATTTAGTCTAATTCTATTAGATTCTAGTATCTCGAAAGTTTAATTTCTTCGTAGATTATAGTTGTCTTTATGAGTGCATTGTTTAATAATAGCTTTTTAGTCATTGCTTTCATGTCAACAACACCAATGGCGTTTCTTGGTACTTGATTGTCTTATTAATTTTGGTATATAATTTTATAAGAACGATTTTTAGGCATAAGAGGAGGTTTTAACCTAAAATGCTGAATCCGTTATCTGTTATACGAAGAAGTATTCATGGGAATCTACCCGATGACAGACCTGTTACTGCTATAAGTGTAAGTTATTTACTTCCTTATTACAGGTTAATTTTGAGTATATAGTTTTACGAAATGACTTGTTTTGCAGCTTGTAGAAAATATTGCCAATTGTCCACAAGGCTTTTATCCTGTCAATAGAACTTATGACCAAGATCAAGACGCTGATTTGAGAGAATCTTCGATTTTCAAAAGTTCTGCGGCAAGATATTTATGTTTATCAAAAACTGAAGGTAAACCTGATCCTAAACCTTGATTTATATTATGAAAAACATTCTTTTCTATAAATAATACTGTATAGTGATCATAGTCATGTGAAACATTGAATTTTTAGGTTTACCAAATTTTGTGGTTGGTGAACTTCTTGTAGTGAACGAAAAAGTTTTACCACCAGCTGGATTTAGTTTGTTGAATAGAACCACTGATAGTGAACAAAAGGCTTGGAAAAAGAAACAGTTGTGCTATCGTTTAGTGAATTTGAAAAACACAAAATTGGCTGTAACAGACATTATAATTTGTAGTCGACTTAAAAAAGCACCTGAAGGATTTACATTTGCTGGGTAAAGTAAAAGAGTGACATAGTTGAATTCCAATTAAACTTAAACTTTGATATATATATATATATATATATATATATATATATATATATATATATATATATTTGTTTGATATATTTTGCCAATTTCAATTCATTAATATTTTGATGACTACTTCAAATTACTTGATGAAAAAATTTTGGTATTTATATGTTGAAACTACATAGAGGAGATGTTGTTTGGAATGAAACTTTGTGCAATTTCATCAGTAGTATGAATCAATTTATTTTTATGTGAAAGTATTTCTTCAAGTTGAGAATTAACTGACTATCTTATGCATTCATATTATAATATGGATAATAGGATTTTTCTGTTTTTCTAGTGAACTTAACGGGGTAACTATTTGTTATAAAATGGGAAATGTTCAGGATACTAATTCCCAAACGGATCAAACGCCCCAGATTCCTAACAGGCCTCCTCGCCCAGCCCCACCTCCCCCTGTAGGAAACCCTACTTACCCAAATCTTCAACAAGATGATCATGATTATGAAATTTTGCTGCCAGGATATCCACAACCTAAGCCACCTGCTCCATTACCAGTAGCTGCACCTATGAATTCTACACAAACAATAAACAGTGCGAACTCTAATAGTGCCATGGAAGGGGTGCCATTCATTATAAACCCAAAATTTCTAACAAGTGCAAATGCTAGTAAGGTAAGAATACCTTTTCATTTCCAGTTTAGTGAATAAATACTTCAAACAAGGGTATGTTAAAAATCTCTTTTGATGTTTTTATAAAAAATTTTACCAGAATATTTTAGTGCAGAAAAATTAAGTGTGCTATAATTTGTTGTAGCAACCGTCATTTTTCCTTCACAGAATAGCAGTAAATTGATAACCTGAGTCTACTTCTTTACTGAGAATGATAATGTTAGGTTATTTTGAGAATTTGATGTTTTCTTGATAGGTAGTTTTGAAAGTAACATATCTTTTTAAAGAGACTTACAAATGTATACTTGTTTCACTCATTTGATATAAGAAAGTTCATCTTATCAACCTAAATTTTAATAAAATTATAATTCCTTGGAATTATAACTTATAAACCTTTAAAATAATAATGCTTACTATTGAAGATATTTGTTATTAAAATTGTTTTTAATTAAATATTCTATGCAGGTTACATTGCCTGTTATCAAGGCTAAGTCCATGCAACAGCTTCTGAAGGAATATAGTTACCCATTCACAATCGAAAGACAGACCTAATTCATTGGAAGCAACATTTTTGCCTTGATCTATGGACTGATATGAAAATTTTATTTAAATTTAGTAATTATGTATAGGTTCTAGGAATGTAATTAAGTTGTATATAGATGTAATCTCCTTGAGCTCAAAGAAACAATAACAAAAAATTGTTCTAAGTATGCACTTATTCAGTATCAATCAGATTAAACAATAGGGTGACTATTTTCTCCAAAAATCATTACAAGATTCTGGAATTTTCGCTAAGTCCCTATATTAAATTCGGTTGTCTGTTACACTGTTAGAGATAACAACAAAAGGACTGCAAGTTTCATATCTTATATGTAATTTTAAGACGTTAGAAATTTAGAGACTTCATTCTGAATTTTACATCCATAATGTGTAATTTTAACCAGATAATTGAGTGTCATAAAAATTCTTTTAATTCTAAAAAAAAACTATTTATAATTAATATGCTGACAACTGTCATTTAATTTTATGAAGGACAGTGTTTGACATTCAGAAATTTATTTTTCTCCTGTTCAGCAAAAGAATTTTCATTTACTTCTTCCTCTGTATTTTTAGAGCAGAAGGTATATCCAATTTTTTCAAGTCCAAATACGAAATTTATAAAAACTCTTGTGATATTACTGTAATGTATTTCTAAAATTGCAGTAACCAAATTTCTAACATCAATAGAACAATTATTTTATGAAATAAATTGATAATATATCTTATGTGATTGTAAGTTTGAATTAATTACCCGTAAATAATATTGTTAGTATTAGATTTGTGTTTTAATTTATTTTTAAATTTGCAAGTTGCATAAAAAGTGTAAATCCCAATATAAGTTTCAGAAAATTAGTGCCAATGTTGAATAAATGAGTGAATTATATTTTGCAGTTTTTTTTAATCTCCAATTAATGGGGGGCGGGAATTAGTTTTGAATCCGTTTTATAACTGCCGGTCCAAGATTTTTCAGGTTTGTTGGTATATATATATACATCTATATATATATATATATATATATATATATTTATATATATATATATATATATATATATATATATATATATATATATATATATATATATATATATATATATTTATATATATATATATATATATATATATATATATATAAATATAAATATATATATATATATATATATATATATATATATATATATATATATTATATAGTAATAGTAATAATAGTAATAGTGTTTTATTTATTCCATTTACATTCACAGTTGAATATAGAACACGTCAATATACATCCAAACCTAAGTATAAATCTATACATTTTGGGAAAACTTACAATTTTATAAAAACAAGAATATCACATTTTACATATCTCCATCTACAAATAATAAAAAAAACATTCAGTCAAGACAACTTTCCCTCCCTCTTCCTTCCCTTCTTCTCTCCCTTTATATGGGTTTTAAATCACAGATCACTGAGATTGTTGGTAAAGAACTCATCCAAAGAATAGAAGGCTTTAGCTATTAGCCAGCTTTTAATTTTTTGTTTTAATGGATTCACTTGCAAGTCCCGGACTTGTCTAGGGAACTTATTCCAAATTTTTTTTATGGAAAACTACATTTTTTTGTAAATAAGTAAATTTGTTTGAGGAAGATTGCAGATTTTGTTTATGTCTAGTGTCATAAGTATGCTTTGGGTTACAATCTAAAAACAAATCTGGGTTTTTCTTTATAAACATTACTGACTCCAGGACACAGACCAGCCACCGTCATAACTTTTTGTTTCTTAAAAACTTCCCTGCAGCTTGTCCTAGGACTGATCTTAAATATATTTCTAAGGCATCTTTTCTGAAGTATAAGAACTCTATTTGCATGGCCCCAAAAAATTACTCCATAGGATATGCGAGACTGAACAAATGCATGATATGCCAGCAAAGCAACCGATTCATCCACACACCGAGACAGCATTCTAAGTGCAAAGCTATACTTAGCCAATATTTTGCATGACTGTTCAGTGTGCTCCTGCCAGTCTAATCTGCTATCTATTTTTACTACAAGGAAGGACACTGAGTTTTGTACAGGTATTTTTTTATTATTATATTCAAATTCAAAATTATTTTGGTTGTTTCTATTAAATTTAATGAGCTGGGTTTTGTCTATGTTTAGCTGCAGATTGTTCATTTGGAACCAATTCGTTAGGTCACTCAGATTTTTGTTTATTGTCAGCTCACAGTCATATATGGTTTCTTTGCTAATGATAACTGAAGTATCATCTGCGTAGAGTACAACGTTCTGGTTTATAATATTTGGCAACTCGTTTACATACAAAATATAGAAAAGAGGGCCCAAAACCGAGCCCTGTGGCACACCCTTATGAACAGTGAGTACCCCCGACTTAATAAGCACCCCATTTACGTCCCTTTCGACCACTTGTTGTTTTCTATTTTTTAGGTAGCTATCAATCAGGTTCGGAGATACACCACTTATTCCACATCTGTATAGTTTTTCTTTAAGTGTATCATGGTCCACAGAGACGAATGCTTTGGAGAGGTCCAAGCACAGTGCAACAGTCTCCTTTTTGTTGTTTAGAGATGTAAGTACAACTTGCAATGCTTGGTAGACTGCACGCACCGTGCTCTTCCCCCTCCTGAAGCCATTCTGCTGTTCTGACAATATTTTGTTTGATTCTAAAAACGCCATTATTCTATTGTACATTATTTTTTCCAGTATCTTGTTTGTATTTGATAGAAGTGTAGTGGGTCTGTAATTTTCATACTTATCTATTTCATTTTTTTTATGAATCGCCTTAACATGTCCCAGTTTAAGAGCCTCAGGATACGTGCCAGTAAGAAATGCCAAATTGACAATATGTGACAATGGCTCAGACAGAGTCTGAGCTGCTGACTTTAATAAGGATATCGGAATCTCATCTGGCCCAACCGATTTTTTGTCTGCAAGATTTTTTATAATTTCCTTAATTTCTACCGGATTTGTTTGATTAAAGCCAAATACTTCTTCGCATACTTTAAGCCCGCTATAATCAACCTCACCATCCCTCACATCCACACACGCATTCACAAAATATTCATTTGCTTGGTCCAATACTAGCCTTGGGGAAACATCCACATCACTACTGTTCATGTTGCCTAAAATATTATCTTGTAATCTCCTACTGGAGCCTAATTCATTGTTAATTACAGACCATACAGCTTTGGATTTATTTTTTGATTGCAATATTTTTTGATTATTTTTACGTTTCTTTGCTTCTCTGACCATTTTTTGTACAACTTTAGAGAATTTTTTATAATGGTCTTTTGTTATTAATCCTCTAATCATATCACTGTGTAAGTTACGCTTTTGTTGACAGGCATTTTTTATTTCTGGTGTTATCCAGCTTTTTTCTGTTTTACTTTTTTATTTGGAAAAATGCTATTTAATAAACATTGCAATTTATTATTTAAAAGATTATATGCTACATTCACTTCAGTACACTCCATCACCCCAGACCAGTCCATCCTCTCCACCTCACACACAAAGTCCCTAGTTTTAACCTCAGAAAAGATACGCCTATATTGGTAGCTGTGTATCTCAGCTTCATATGACTTACTTTTTTTAATGGTCAAGAGTTGACCATAATGATCACAAATAGCCAAGTCCACAATACTGCAGTTTTCAACATTGTCAAAATTTATAAAAAAATTATCCAAAAGTGAACTAGATCTCTCTGTCACTCTGGTTGGATGAAAAATTTGTTGTTTAAAGTTGTAGCTTGTCATGATATCTAGGAAAATTTGTGAGTTTATACTTTTCTCTAACAAATCAATATTAAAATCACCACAGCAAATCAGTCTGTATGTCCTAAAACGTGTACTTAGAATGTCAAAAATAAGTTCAATTTGATCAAAAAATATACTTACATTACCCAGATTTGTTCGATAGATGCACACACAAATACATTTGATGGAGAGTATTCTTATACATATACATTCAATTTGGCAGTCTATACTTAAGTCCTCTACTTCTTTAATTCTTTCACATTTTATACAATCCAGAGCCAGTATTCCCACTCCACCATGTTGCGATCTCTGCCTACAGTGTATGGACACAAACTTGTACCCCTCAATTTGAATTCCTATGTTCTCCTCCTGCCTAAGCCAGTGCTCTGTCAAACAGATAATATCAGGTTTCTCCTTTATAGTCTCCAGACAGGCCTCCAGGTCATATGTCTTGTTGCGAAGACACTGAATATTTTGGTGTAGAATCGTAAATGTTTTTGAGTTTAATTCTTCATGTATTGATTCGTCAAAGATTTCTTGGTTAAAAACATTACATATTTGTCCTTTAGAGGCATTGTCATGGCTCTTTTTGTGTTTATCTAGTTTTTTGAACTAGAAATTCTTATAATTTTCGGTACATCGTTAAAATATTTAATGCGAAGGTTTGTCTCGCCAGCTTCTATACTTTTTTGCATTTCACTTCGAAGAGATCTAAATTCTGCAATTTGGTGGGCAGTTTTGTCGAAACTGACTGCAATATTTTTATAGCTGGGCATTTGGATCAGTTCTTTAGCCTTGAAAAATACTTTTCTAACCTCACTATAATTTCCTATATATATATATATATATTATATATATATATATATTTATATATATATATATATATATATATATATATATATATATATATATATATATATATATATATTATATATATATACATATATATATATATATATATATATATATATATATATATATATATATATATATATATATATATATATATATATATATATATATATATATATATATATATATATATATATATATATATATATAGATGTATATATATACACATATTAGTGGCGGCTCGTGAGGTGTTGGTTTAAGGAGGCTACAAGAGGTGTTGAAAAATACACCATAGGCTAAAATTTTTAGGATTTCAAGGTCAACCGCCTTATAATTTAAAGAAAATGTAAGTAAAACAAGCACCATAAAATATTAAATAGGTACCTATTCGAGGAATTAATCACTTGTTGCCCAGCAAGAACCAACGGGGAGGTAGACTTTTTTCTTGCCACAAATAAAATAGGCCCCTCCCAAAAATAGATTGAAATAAAATTCTTGTCATAAAAGTCAAACAAAACTTAATAAAATATACATTTAGACCTAAACAAAAAAATTTAAATAAATTCTTTGGTATAGACATATATTCTTTCATAATTCCTGCATAGATGCCAATGCCAAACAGACAGTTTCCCTAGTAAAAAGTAAACACTGCCAACAAAATAATTTATTTTTTACCTGGGATTCAGTTAGCCAAGGATGTCTCTCATAAATTCTGATATTAAAACCGCGATTCTGATTTTTGTTACGCTGCACCAAATTGTTTAATTCCGGGGTAGGTCACAATGTTTTTATTAAAACTTTATCGTCATAAGTGCACTAAAGTTATGGGATAACAAATATTCCACTAAGTCACCATTGAAATTTTTGAAATTAACTTCAGTAACCGAACTCATTTTAAAACAATACGCGAGCAAAATAAATAAACAAACTGTTTTCGTCCACTAGTCACTACGTTTAATGTTTTCCAACGAATTCACTGGATTTTACCCGAAAGTCTATAATTGTGATTGGTCGACATTATGTGAGAATTGATGTATCCTTTTTGAACCGAGGAGCTAGCTTCAATCGGTGTTGCTTTTACCCCTGTTTGTCTATTTCAATGAAGTGAATAAGATATATTCTTTTGCAACGTTTCCTTTTCTCTCTGGCATGGCATATGTTATAATGAACGAGACTATACCTTATTAAGCCTCTGCAGCATTGCCACTGTTGTTATGAAATCTTGAAATTAATGAAATGCAGTAAGCAGTAAATGTAAATACCATCTATCGTAATTAATAAATTATATAATATAGTATAGTAGTGTTACACAGAATATTGAGGAGGCGGCTTAGCCTCCATAGCCGCCCCTGATATAATATATATATATATATTTACCCCAGTATATTTTGGCATCTCCAAACTTTGGGGAATGGATTGGCGGATAGATGCATGAGCAGGAAGGTGTGGAAATATGAACATCACATCCGAAATTCAGCCTTGTAGGGTTTTTTTGAAAGGTATATATGGAGCTTAATACCAGTTTTTGAAAGATGTTTGCAGCCCCAACCTAACCTTCTAAAAAGAAGAATGTAGATGGATCAGTATTTGATTAGAGAATACAAGAATTCTATAAGTAGGCAAATGATTATATAAGCATGTAAATTATTAAGTTGAAAGTAGGTAAGTGAAGAATTAGGTAATATAGCTAGAAAGTGGCTAAACTTAAAGATTATTAGATAAAAAACAAGTGTCTAAACAAACTAAACATTTATTTTCAACTATGAATTTTTAGCTACAGAGCAAACATATCGTCATTTTCATAATCACGCACTGATTCTTTTCGTTCAGATTGCTTTCTCAAAAATTGCAAACCTACTTCAATAGAAGCTTCTATATCTTGAGAAATTACTTTACTCTCAGAACCAGTTAACCTTCTATTATATTCATTAGATGATTCATTCTTTTCTTCTATAGTCTTACTATTATTCTGAATGATTACTTGATTAATGTTGTCCTCTTTATCATTATCAGAAGAACTACTATAAATTATTTTGGTAACTTCATCAACTGGACCCATATCTTCATTGCTCTTATCTCCTTGAGATCCCATTTGCTCATATTTTCTTTTAATTGAGGAAGTTTTGGTAAATTTGAAGGGTTGGAATGATCTTGTTTCTTCATTAAATGGATCTTGAAGTTCTTCATTCAAAACTTGATGATGTAACTTATCATTATTTTGAACATTGAGTTTTTTAGTTTCAATTTTTTTTGTGGAGAATCTCAGAGATCCACCAGACTCCAAAACTTTCAATTCTGGGGCCGCACCTCTAAAATCTCGTCGATGGGTAATTGGAGGGGCAAATTCATCAATTCTTTCATTTCGTTTCTTTTCCACCCATTCTTCTTGCGTGTATTCATAGAACTCGCCTACTTTAATTTTTCCAACATCCCATGGTCTGATATGGTTTTTTCTGGCATCCTCCAATAATTTTTCTTTTAAAACATCTTCTTCGCTCTTTTCAGGTGCAGGGATAGGTGGACCAATTTCAGGTTCTATAACTAAGTACATACAATTAAATAGAGGTAGGACCTATATTAGTTGCATGAAGCATTGCAATTCCAAAAGTGATCTTTTTTTTTTCATGAATCAATTATCAAACAATTAATATTGCAAATAGAAATTATACAAATTGAGTAGCAGCCTAGTCAAGATAATTCAAATTATCAGTCTATTTTATCAAATGAACACAGCACATAATCTTATTTCTCAAATCATGTATTTACAATCAAAACATGATAATTTCAAACCAAAAAAAGAGTATAAACTAATAATATCATGCATTCACGGTCAAAAAGCGATTATATTTCTAGATTTATCTTACCTTCTTCATCTTCCTCTTCTTCTACAGGTAATCCTAATCTTACTCGTTTTCTCATTCTAGCCGCTTTCAGTCTGGCAGCCAATTGTTGCTCTCTCATCAATTTTACTTCTTTATATTTTTTTTGTTCTTGCTGTGTTTCTATTCTCAATCTTTCCAGAGATACTTGTTGTTGTCTTCTTATATCTTCATGTTTTGAAAAACTATAATAACCCACACCGTGACTTCTAGCCTCTATAAAAAAACAACAATACTGCTTCAAAGTACAAAAATGAGGGATAATTGAAGGTCTTCTTTAGAGAATTTTTTTTTTAGTTTCGGTATAACTATTGAATTGATGAAGACGTTACTTGGTTGAAATTCAACCAATATTATTAGAAGAAACCACATATTTCATTTTAAAGATTACTATAATTGAATCTATGACTCAGCGTTTCACCACACGGTGGCTTGATCAGATATAACTGAATTCTGACATTTTGGTTTCTCAATTTACATAAATTTTAGTACTTAAGAGAAAAGATTAGGACAAGGTATTAAATAGTGGGATGATGGGTAGGTTTCTAGGCTCTCAAAAGTTCAATTTCAAGCCTTGACTATCTTGATGTTAAATATGGAAATCTGTTTTGAATGAATAATTCTCATCTAAATGATTAGAATAATTAGAATTCTTCTTATTGTTTTCAAAACAGTATGATCTGTTCAATGATATATCACTTACCGTTGAACAAAATGTCTTGGTAATGTATGTTATCCTTATCTCTCAATTCATTTTCTTCTTTTTCCCATTGCTGTCGTAATATTTTTCTTCTCATATCATCGGACAAAAGTTCAGGTTCACCCTTGGGTTCATCAGCAGTAGTATGGTCATCTGTACTTTTATCCTCTGGGAGTTCCTGTATCTCATCCCGTTTATATTCTTTGTCTCTTGACTTAAAATACTGTACATCTTTTTTCAAACATGTTCTCGTTCTACCCAGACTATCAACATATTCTACCCTAAAAATGTTTCCTCAGTTTCAAAAGCAAAATAAGAAATTTTTCTAATTGAGTATATATCAAGATTTTCCATAGGAAATATTCAAATCAATACACCACTTGGGCTGTCTCACAGATCTACTGAAATTAATTGAAGAATTTTGAAGAGAAGGTGGAGAATAAAATTGATCCAGAAAAATTAAAAATTCATGCTCTTTCATCATTAAAGCAATCAAAAGTCCCTGACCATGTCCCTTGGAAACAAGATATTAAAAGCATCACACAACTGCATATACCTATGATGACAATCAACAGCAAACTGGAAGCACATAGTACCTATAACACATATGGACCTAACTGCCCAAAGGGTAAATAAGTACATTATTCAGGTTTTTTTTCAAGTTAAAAGATCTATATTACAATTAAAAAATTCCTCAAAAGAGTAAAAAGCATTTCTCAGTAGAATGATATTCACCCTGTTTTTGAATTGCATTAGTGGTAGACTCCGCAACTCTAAAGACACCTCCCGACACCTCCCTAACCTACAGTAATGACATTTTCCAGTATATAAACACATGGAAATATTAATATTCTAAGCAGCCTAAATTCCTGTTTGCAATTGTCCCTGTATTCTTATTGCCTTTCTTTACAGAGCAAAGATTCTTCGATTTGAAACATATGCCATAAAAATAGTTTTAGTATATATATTGTTGAACTAACAGCAGTCAAAGTTGGTAGTAGTGTCCAAAACCCTTGTAGCATATTTCGAATAAATTAATTATAAATTAACAAACCTAAGTTGAATTTCATTGAATGAAAATTAATTTGAAAAAAATAAATTTTGATAGATAGATTCTTTGAAACGAAACTCACCATTCTTCATCAGAATTTTCAGGATCAACAAAATCTTGAGCCGTATCTTCTTCAAGATCACTTTTTTCATTTTCATCTGCTGAAGGTTCATCATCTTTTATTTTGTCCTTAAACCGAACTAAATATCTATTTTGGGCACTTGATGGATCATCATCAACTATTTTAGATTTAGATAATTTTTCATATAGTTTAGCTTTCATTTCTAGTGCTAATCTGCAAGAATATCCGTGTTTACTTTACTACAGACTTTTCAAAACTAGCATTATGAGTCTTAAAGAATCCACAGAAATACATTTGGAACCGCTTGCAAAAATGTGTACAAGTAAGAGAGCAAAGTAATCATTGATGTAAAACAAAAATTAATTTTGAAAGAACTGTGGTGAATAAAAATTGGAACTGGCTAATTGTAATTAAACACAATCTGAACAATCAAGAATTACTAAAAATGTTGAGTTTTTTAAATACGATTATATTGCATAAATGAATTTATTTTTATGAAATTTCAATTCAATCTGATTCTAAAAACTTTCAGTTCAAATTATAAAGTAACTAAGGGTAGCAATAGGTTTTTGAATGAATGTAATAATCAAATTATTCTTTATCAATATTCACTAATTGAAATATCTGTTTTTTAAACAAAAGAAATGAATGAGGTTATGCCATTAAGTACTTAATTTTCAAAGATAGTTGGCTAATATAATGCAAAATTGAAATTTTACATTGAATTTAATTGATCTTTGTCTTAATAATTAACATGTGAGCTTATTTCAATCTACTTAATAAGACAATGAATTAGGTTCATGACATCAGTTATTATTTCATTTTAAAATTTTAATCAATAGATTCCACTTTAAGGTGAAGTTATAGTTTTGTTGCTGCAACTAATGAATATGCTGTTGTTTCTTAGCTTTTTATTCACGTGGTATAAATATAAAGATAATGAGATACCCAGTTCAATTGAACGCAGCAAAAAATAATCCATTATCAATAATTAAATATGTTTTAAGAAGCAAAGAGAGCAATAATAATTGGTTATTAGTTTTATAATTATTATGAAAAATAATAATTGATGGTACTGTCACAATACCCTAATGGTATGAGTTTGCCTCAGACTCATCTTGAAGTAACTTGTATTGTTGTATTAGTTCATATTACTGATAGAGAAAACAGGAGGTGTATCTCATTCTTAATGAATGTAAACAAATCATCATTCATACCTTGACTTTTCCAGTAAATCTAAATCTTCAACAGTATATTTCTCACTTCGTTTTTCAATTCCTTTATTCTTGATAATTAGAGGTGCTTTTTTCCTTACGTGTCTGTATTCTTTATTTCGTACTTCCTCTTGTTTTTTAATAATTTCAGCTTTCAAGCTCAGCAACTGAAATTCCAAATAAATAACCTCCCTGAAATTGACCTAGGTGTATACTCACAGATGATTTACTTATTTCGTAATTACTCATGTTTTCAAATTTCTATTCAGCTAAATAATTAAATAATTGTACCCAAAGCTGAATTTACCATTACCAAAACGTCATATAATCCGTTTCTTGTTGATATAAGCTGTCTGCTGTCAATAATGTCAGACAGTGACATTTATCAATTTTCAATTTTCCATTTCCGTAATCATCGAATGTGATCATTACATTGGGAGCTTTCCAACTACGACACAGAGCGACACTGTGTGACACAGTGTTCATCGCTTCTTGTTCCAACCACAGCACACCCTCGTGGTTCCAACTACGACACAGTAACACACGGACGAACACAAAAAAAAGTTGAGTAGAGCGTGTAGTGTTTCAGAGCTACCAACATTTATAGTCGAGTTATTGCACTAACGTTGGCAATAGTTTTAATTATTAATTTATTAGATGAATATCATTGCATTATATCATATTAATATTTCACTTACAATTTTCATAAGTTAACGTGATACAAAATTGGCTGATGACGGTGTACGTAATTCGTAAAAAACCGAAACAGAAATCACTTGTCCATTGCCTTTTGAAATAACGATGGCTGCGCTCTCTACCCTCTACCGTTTTACATAAAAATCAAAAAGGCTTTCCAACAAGCGTACACCGTGTTCGGTAGTATGACACAGAGGGTGCATTCGCGTTGGGCGCTTGCACGCTTTAAGCGCTTATAAGCTTCGTTCTCTGTGGTCGACTCACGCTCACAAACGCTTAACACTAAGCGTAATCTAACCTAACTTTTGTTGTCGATAATTAATAAATTGGTAGGGAAATGTTAAAGCACAGTATTTGCTAAGTACTATCGGGCTTTTGCCTACTTAAGCGTAAAAAGAAGATCTGACATTCACCTTTAATGTTCAAAGCCAAAGCGTGAGCGTCTCTAAGCGCTAGTACGCCAATACGAACGCCAATAATCTGTGCTTCTAAGCGTGAGCGCTTAAAGCGTGTAAGCGCCCAACGCGAATACACCCAGAGTGGCACGGTGCTGCCTTGTTGGAAAGCTCCCAATATGTATGACAGGCCCCAGATTGCCCAGACCCACGACCCTACTTCAATAATTTTTCCGAAACCACCATCCACCTACTATGAGTGAACTAAACAAATATGAATTTTATATGCTAGTAAAATGTTAGATAAATTGGTTTCAAAATCTGAAACGAAATCTGTGTTATCACAATAAATTAAAAAAGTGTCTTGATGTAGTGAGAATAATATAATTTTGAATTCCATTTTAGTTATCATTTTATTAAATACAATTCAATACTTTACATACATGGAAAACAGTGAAAGAAATATAATATTGTTTCTAATATTTAAAATTTTTAAGGGAACCCAAATAAGAAAAAATTTAGATATCAAGTAATATCTCATTCTGTGTTTAATATATTATATTCTGTGAACTATATTTAGTTTCTCCCGATCTTGTTTGTTGTCTGAATCGAAACTGTTAAACTATATTTTTCCTATACAAATGTGTAATTTTACATAATAAATGTGACCATATATAGTGAACATTTATGAACAATTGTTTATGTTTGCTTTAGGAAAAATAATAATGAACTATCTAAACAATTAATGCTTTTTGCTGTCATTTGTAGTGTTAATAATGGCGTCTGAGGCCGAAGCTTCTTGTGAAAGTGATCCAAATTTTGCTATTATTTGTGCGTTTATGGAGAAATTTGGTGAATCATGCGGCATTCCGAGTATAGATTTCATTGAGTTGCAGCAAATGTTGGAGAATAATCAAGAAGGTAAAGCAAATTTTCATTTACCAACAGTTGAACTTTGCTTTAATAGTGTTAACATGGAAGGATCTTATAATATGCCAAACTGCCGACTCTATTTTTTTTTCATTAACAACACATTGGACATCATTTTCAAATGATGCATATGAGACTGTGGTATATTGATGCATGGTACTTTAGTCTTTGGGCTGCTCTTACTTGATAAACTCTTGTAATTCTGATATATTTTACATCCACTTTAAGTTGCAGTGAATTCCAATAATTAAAAGGACATTGTTTTATAAAAGATAAGAATTGAATTAATAGCAGTACACACTTGATTAAAAATGGCATTATATATTTTACCACTTACTTTGTTTGCTAACTTCTGAACACATAATATTTACAATTAACACTTATTGTTATGTTGCAAAGAGATTATAGATTCTTCGAACATTTTGATAAATATAATCAAGGATGACTTAGGTATGATACAAATGTATTATGAAATTTATGTCTTAACTGATAAAATATTTTAAAAAAACTTGTTTTAGTTAATCAAAATATTACAGACAAGTTTTATAAGTTACTCATTTGATTCGTCAAAACATGAGAGTTATAATATCACATTTAGTTCTAGCATCGTATAGGTATTTAGAGTAGTCTGCATAATCTGGGTAGTCAAGAAGTCCCCATTTTTGCCGCAAAAGGTTCATATTTCATTATTTTGGTTTTTTCTAAATTTATTATACCTATCAGAAGGATATGATTTTTGTTTGTCTTAAGTATGGAAAAAATCCCTCCCTAATGAACTCTTACATTAAAAGTGTGAGTTGAACTACTTTAAAATGGATTCAAAAAATTGTTTCCACTTGCGAATAGTCTACATGCAAGGCAGTGAATCGATCCATCTTAATTTGGCTAGTGTTGAATTTATATTTGATGAAAAATTGTAGAATTGGAGATTGAAGTACTGATAATATTTGTAGATTTGTGTAGGAGTTTTACTGATATTTCAACTAACTGATTCAATTTATAAAACAAATTCAATTCAGAAGGTGCTATTAGAGTTTATCAGTAAAGTGTCATTGCCATTTTCTATTTGCCTTTTAAAATTAAAAATGTATTACATAGTCATATTTTATATGTTTTTCTCATGTTGTTGAGTATGACATGATACCCTGTAATAACAGGGAACTTTAAAAACTTGGATAGATTGATTTTAAATGTTGAAGTTATGTAGATGAACTCTAGTTCTATAAGCTTTAAGCTATAGCTGTGTTTTCCATTAGTGCAATTTTTGTACTACCTATATTATACTTGATATTGAAAAATGTATATTTTTCATACTAATTATGACATTAATCTTCCATAAGCATCAAGCAGTACTGAATATGAATTATACTGATATTCAATTATGTATCACAGTATCTGAAGGTTAGGCATTAAAAGTCTATTTTAATTTAGTTATTTTAATATCAGGAGGATCACTATAATTATGAACAAAAGCATGGAAGCTCTAAGAACTAACCTAGAAGAATGCCAACAGATAAAAAGATTATACTTATTCCTAAATAATTAAATGCAGGAAACATTTCAGAATATTTTAAAGCACCTTTAAGAATTAGAAAAAAGTTGTTATACTGTTTCACTGTTGACTCATTTTTTGTTGTAGTTTCACCAGAGTTAATGAATTTACATATCAAGCTTCTACGAAAAACTAAGAAAAATGTTACTGTAGAAAGATGGGAAAGGGCACTTATAAATATGTGTCACACATTTTCATCAAAAGACGCTTGGGAAATTGAGAGATTTGGATACAAAAAGACTAGATTACCAATCAAACTAAGAGCATTGAAGGTAAAGTATTTGAATATAATAATGTACAAGACACTGTTAAAAATCTCAGTTAGTTAGAATCAATGTGTTTCGGTGATGTGATTTACATTATTTCAAATTGATATGGTTGTTGGAGATATATAATCCAAACTATAAAAAAATAAATTTGATTTTCATATACTCATAATTTTTTTAATATATTAAAAAAATACGCAGATTTACTATCCATATTTTTATTGAAGGAACTACTAGAAATGCAGTTTGATTTTAACACAAAATTCAAGAATGAGGTGAATAAAATGACTGCTGAAGAATTACGTTCTCAACCACTTGGAAGGGATAAATTAGGACGAGCTTATTGGTTTCAGACTGATAACAATTATCAAATTAGGATATATAAAGAAGATCCTGATGAAGAAACATGGAATCTTATAGCCAAGTGAGTCTTTAATATTTTTAATTTGTCAGGCAGTTTCTTCCATATTGAATGTGGAATTTAAATTGTTTCTTTTTAATCAGATCGATATATTGAATAGGAAAACAATATGGGTAAAATGATCATAATGACATATATTGTTATTTAGGTGACTCGTTGTTTTAATTCTTGTTCATAAACAAAATTACCAGATTTTCTTTATTTCATGCCATCTGATATAATCGCAATGTGGTGAAGTTTGTCTTAAGATGACTCAAACTATTATTTTCAACTTTAGCTGTATGTCAAAGGTTAAAAACTAAGAAACCTTCAAATAATAATTCAAATTGGCTGAAGGACCAAAGGTCGATAGCCAGCCATTTATTTATTCTTATACAACTTATACAACTTATGCGAATAGTCAAGGACCTTCTCATGGTTGTGGGTCGGACACTTTTCAGGACTTTCACCTTGGTGTTTTAAGTTTTGATATACAGGAAGTTTTGCAGAGACTTGACTCCTTGGATGCAAGCAAAGGACCTGGCCCTGATAGGATTCCCTCTCTTCTCCTGAAGAACTGTAGTTCATCTTTGGCTCTTCCCCTACAGATTATTTTCAACAAGTCTATTTCCTCCGGGATATTTCCTTCATTTTGGCAAACTAGCTATATAAAGCCTATTCTCAAGTCTGGATCGAAAGCAAATATACGCAATTATAGACCGATAAGCATTCTCAGCGCAATACCTAAACTTTTTGAACTACTTGTTTATGATAGTATCAAGTCTAGAGTCGCTCATAGGATTTGTCGCCAGCAGCACGGTTTTCTCCATAGAAGAAGCATCGAGTCAAATTTGCTTTTATTCGTCGAATACGTGTTGGGCAATTTGGAGAGAGGACTTCAGGTTGATGTGGTGTATACTGATTTCTCTAAGGCCTTCGATACAGTTAGTCATGGTATTCTTGGACGTAAGCTCGAGTCATTTGGATTTTTTGGAACTTTACTGGAGTGGTTCACTTCTTATGTTGCTGGCAGGTCTCAGGTTGTCAAAATTCGCGAGGTTGAATCAAGGAGTATTCTTGTTTCATCTGGGGTTCCTCAGGGTAGTCATTTGGGACCACTTCTATTTTTAATATATGTCAACGATATTGCCTCATGCTTCAAATTTTGTGATTTCCTCCTCTTTGCTGATGACCTTAAAATCTTTCATTCGATTAGTTGCTTTCATGACATCTTTCAATTCCAATCGGAATTTAAATCGCCTTCAAGATTGGTGCCGGGAGAATGAACTCAGTCTGAATATCTCCAAATGTAAGCATATGATTATGTTTAGAAACCATGCTGATTTTGATTCTGTTTTCCTGCTAAATAACATTCCTCTTGCCAATATTCTGTTAATCAAGGACCTTGGCGTCATGTATGACAACCATCTCAGTTTTAAGCCGCACTTAGACATGATCACTGGCAGGGCTTTTAGAGTTCTGGGCTTCATATACAGGCACTCATTTGATTTTTGTGATATTTCAACACTGAAGTATCTTTATACTACTCTTGTTAGACCTGTACTAGAGTTTGCCTCAGTTGTTTGGTCACCATATATATTTGAAGATTGCAAAAAGGTAGAATCAGTGCAAAACAAGTTTCTTTTATTCATCTCCTACAGACTGGGATGTAAGCGTGAAAGTTTCTCGGCGACTGATGCGTTCCAAGCTTGCCTTGCCCACTCTGAGGGCTCGCAGGAATCGTGTTGATGTACTGTTTATGTCTAAAATCATTCAGGGTTATATCAACTGCCCGGATTTATTGAGTAAAATCGACATACACGTTCCTGCGAGATTCACGAGACAATCGAATCTTTTTCATATCTCATTCACCAGATACAATTGCATTAGAAGTTCGCCCATACCTAGATTGCTTAGAAACGCAAATGTGGCTTGGGCTGCTGGTGTGGATCTCTTTCATGACTCACTTAGTTGTATAAGGAGAGATGTTGATGTTGTGATTATAGAATAAGGACTAACTTTGTGACCTTTTTATTTTCTTTTGTTATATTAGGATACTTGCTTTGATTATAAGAGGATAAGGATAAATTTTGTAACCTTCTCAAGTTTTTGTTAATTTTTGTTACTAAAGGGTTTACCCGTAAATAAATAAATAAAAAAATTATTATATTGTATGTATACATACAATAAAGATCTGTTATTATTATTTAATTCAAATTTGTGTATATATATATATATATATATATATATATATATATATATATATATATATATATATATATATATATATATATATATATGTGTGTGTGTACGTATATAAATTATATTTGAAATTAGAGACTTCTTAATGATAATTTAACACTATTCAGATTTTATGTGTCCCCTACAATCTTGAATATTTTTTTATAGGGATAGAGGTGGTCTGTTATCACTAATAACAGAGCTTTCTGATGGCGATTCAAAATTCAGTTCAGATTCTGCATGCAATGAAGACAGTAATAGTTTGTTAGAGAAACCCTTAATAGATACTGGACAGAATGAGAATTCAATTGAAAATAAAGTGAAGGAAATAGAAGATGCACAAAAGGGAGAGGAGAGAACAATTTCTGATACCATTTCAAATTTTGAACTGCCAAGTGAAACGCCAAAATTAGAATTGGATGTCAGCTCGAAGATAGACAATTCAAAATCCAATTCTGAAAAGAAATCTGTGATAAGCGAACAAGAACCTGCACAGAATTCAGTTGAAGAGTTGAAAGAGGAAGAAGTTGAGCCTAAAAAAGAGGAAACTACGGAGATAAGAAGGCCTATGCTTAGGATTAAGTCTCTGAGTGAATTAATGGAGAAACCTAAGGAGCCTCCTACGGCCAGTTTTTTGCCAGATTTACCTGAACTCACAATAACGAAGAAACCTAAAGTGGAATTACCTGAAATCACTATTGTGAAAAAACAGAAAATGCAACCACGTATGAGGACTCCAATAGTCTCGCCAGCAATTGAATCTCCAGTAATGATAATAAGAGGCAATGGCTCAGGAAGGGACAACAAATGTGGTAACAGGATTTCAGGAGAAGTAGAGCCCGTTCAGTTTGAAGAAGGAAGTGGCAGTAAAAGAGTAGTGGCAAATAATGATAAATCGATAAATGACAAACGGTGTGAAGAAATTTTTATTGGTGATGAAATTGAGGAACCAGTAATGTATATTATCGGCAGGGGCACCGGTGTAGACTGCCAGACAGGAAACGAAAAGGATGCTTCGAAGGTACACTCAGAGGATGAAAAATTGAAAAGTTCTAACGCTTGTGCTCCATCACAAGAAGATACTGGGGAAACTGCCAAACAAATTCCTACCTCGCATCTAAGTAATATCAAACTAGGTACAGTAATAGATTCAAAGACTGACACTAGAACTTTTCTGCCCAGAAGTCCAAACAAGAAAAGCAGATGGGATCAGAAGGAATTACAAGGATCGGAAATGGAAGAGAAAATTGAAAATAATCTTTCACCCAAAAAAATGACTTTCTTCTTCGGACCTGGTTCTTTAAACGTCAAACCGAATTCAGCCTTGAATTCCAGCTCGGATGATTTACAACATGAATATTCTGACAAAATGCTTGATGATACTGAGAATAATATAATACGAGATAAAAAAGAATCAGAGACAGTACAGGAAGTACATGAAGATAATGAAGCACTAAAATCGAATGATGTTCCTTTAGGATCGGAGAGTCTTGAAAAAAATGGGTCAACATTTGCAGAGACTTCAGATATAAATAGCAAACACAATAATGAATGTAGAAATCCTGAAACTACAATTTCTCCAAATGAGGAGAAAGAAAATTGTAGCCATACTAATGCCTTTAAGGAAGAATTAATACCTTCTTCATTACATACTGATAGTAAATCTGAAAACGCAACTGTTTGTTTGGCCTCAGATGTTGAAAGTGATCATCAAAACTTCCACTGTGCAATTGAAGTAAACAGTGAGAAAGAAAAATTAAAGGTTGAATGCGATCAAGATCAACAAAATAAAAATTTGAATAATGTGCGCGATCAAGGTAAACATGAAGAAAAGTTTACAAATGAATCTGGAGATACACAAAAAGAAAACTTGCAAAATGAATGTTTTGAAGATACGTCGACAAAAGGAGTAACAAATGATATTAAAGAGAATGAAAAAGAGCAGAATGAAATAAAAATGGACACCCAAAATGAACTTGAACATATTGAGCCTATCAGAGAAGAGCATGAAGAATCTACAGAGGTGATAACCTTAAATGACGAGGAAAAGGAATGTAAACAACAGGATGAGAAATCTATAACTATCGAAAATAAACTTTTGAATGTGGAGAATGAAATCAAAGAAAATAATCCTGCAATAAATGAATCCTCTGGAGAGATATGTGATGAAACCAAGGTAGAAGAAACTTTAGAGGAAAAATCACAAGCTGATAATGCTTCTCCAAATGAAATAATCTTAGGTCAAAATGATGAGATTGTTAGCAATGTAACGAAACCAATTGTCTCTGAAAACCTAAAAGGAATTGAAGCTGATGAACAGGATGTTTCGAGAGAAAATGAGTGTGTATCAAAGTCGTCACTTTTGAAATCAAATCCCTCTGATATTAGTAATCGAAGGATAGAAATGGAGCAAATCATACATCAAAATATAATTGACAAAGATTCTGAAAATTTAACGAATAAAAGTGCACCAAAATATGACATTGAACCAGTTGAAAGTAAAAACGAATCAGTAGCAGAAAAAACTTCTAAACAAAAAGATTCTGTTCGTAATAATCTTGATCAATCTTGTTTAGATAATGAAAATAATTTGTCCGATGAAAAAAAAAAAGTGGAAGTAGATGATAAGAAGACTGAAGCCCTTGAAGACTCGGAAATGGTAAAACCATCAGAACTTACTGTATCTGCTGATAATTATCTGGATGCTTCTCCTATTAAAGATGAAAAATTGTCAGAAAACAAAAAGGCAGACAAAATTGTTACTAAGAAAACTGAAGACGAAGAATTGTGCGATGCTGTTCAGTTAACAAATTCCAACAAAATTGGTGATATGGAAGTCACCAGCGATGAGAACAGATTGATGACAAATGAGGAAAGTGAACCTCAAGCCGATACAAAAAAAATGGAAAAGGAATCATCAAAGGGAAAAAAGAAAGCAGGTAAAGCAATCAAATCTACAGAAAATTCTGAAGTTGATGTTATGACAACAGTTCAGGAAACTGATGATAAGTCATCAAAACAGGGAACATCTGCTGAAATAAGTTCAAGTGCAGTTGATACTAATAAAGAAATTGAAACGATAGAACCGCCCTTGAAAGACGTGGACGAAAAAAAACCATTAAAATTGTCTAAAGCCAATACGGAAGACGTTTCTCCTAGTAAAAAACGAAAGGGACGCAAAGTTATCTCCGATTCTAAGAAAATAATTAGTGAAGACATTCCCGAAGACGTTGGAAATACTTCCGTAAGGTCTGTTCGACAGACAAGACAAACTAGGGCAGCAGCTTTGGCCGAGGCTACCCCTCCAATTCCGTTAGCTAAAGGAAGAGGGAGAAAAAAGGCTCCACCTAAAACTACGAGAAGCGATGAAACCGAATCAACGGATTCTCCGATACCTTTAGAGTCTGTAACAGTAAATGATGTAGATAATAACAGTGCAGCTGCCGATAATACTGAAACTGACCCCTTAGCTGTTTCAGATGAAGATTTGGAAAATGCGAGTCAACCAATTTCCTCCATAACAAGCTTTTCGTTCGATTACGACCCTAACAGTCCAGTTCCTCAGCTACCAGGTGACAAGAAAAACCGAAGAAAACGAGGCAGGGAAAGTTTAGAGAACAAACCTGATGCTGGAGAAACTTTAGGAAAGAAGGCGAAAATGAAAGGAAAACGGACCGTTGACTTGACGTTGAGAAAGAGCGTGGAAGAAAAAAGACAAAAAGAAGTTGGCGATGCTAGTAGCGATGATAATGAGTCGGTCGAGTCACCTATCAAGAAGAAAGAAGTCAAAATGAAGAAAAGAGGTCCCCCAAAAAAGAATTCGGTCACTCCTACTGTTTCTGATAGCGATAATTCTGCCCAAAAGTTGAAGAGTACTTCAAAAAGAAATTGCAAGTATTTTCTCATATTTTATTACCAGACTAAAATATTTTATACAGCCCATGTACCCATGTTAAATTGACTTGTTCTTCAACTTTTCACTATGTTTCGAAAAACTTTTATATATTTTTAGTTAGTGTAGACTTTCTTAGGAACTTAATAATATCTTCTTTCAAGTTACCTATGTGATATTAATTATCCCAATATACTCAGAAAGGTACAACAAACATCACAAGATTCCTTGAATTTTTTGAAAATATGTTTCATTAAAAGTAAATCTTTCTACTATTATAATCAGCCTAAACTAATTAAAACATTTCATTATTGGTAAAACAGTTAAGATGATTTTCAGAGCTCTGATTTCCTTGTTTATTAAATGTATTATTTTCAAAGAAAAAATATTGAATAAATCCAATGAAACACACAAATAAAGAAGTTGAACTTTTCAACTTATTCTACAAAAATTGTAAATTCTTTAGTGCAAGCATTTGAAATATTTTTTTAAATTAATCGAATTAACCTAAAATAAAGAAAACATTTCTTATTTAGCAACTATTACTAAATAATCAAAATAACTTGTTCCAAAAAACATTTATATATTTTTAGTTAGTGTAGACTTTCTTAGGAACTTAATAATATCTTCTTTCAAGTTACCTATGTGATATTAATTATCCCAATATACTAAGAAAGGTACAACAAACATCACAAGATTCCTTGAATTGTTGTAAAATTTTTCGAAAATATGTTTCATCAAAAGTAAATCTTTCTACTATTATAATCAGCCTAAACTAATTAAAACATTTCATTATTGGTAAAACAGTTAAGATGATTTTCAGAGCTCTGACTTCCTTGTTTATTAAATATATTATTTTCAATGGAAAAATATTGAATAAATCCAATGAAACATACAAATAAAGAAGTTGAACTTTTCAACTTATTCTGCAAAAATTGTAAATTCTTTAGTGCAAGCGTTTGAAATATTTTTTTAAATTTATCGAATTTACCTAAAACAAAGAAAACATTTCTTATTTAGCAACTATTACTAAAAAATCAAAATAACTTGTTCCAAAAAACATTTATATATTTTTAGTTAGTGTAGACTTTCTTAGGAACTTAATAATATCTTCTTTCAAGTTATCTATGTGATATTAATTATCCCAATATACTCAGAAAGGTACAACAAACATCACAAGATTCCTTGAATTGTTGTAAAATTTTTTGAAAATATGTTTCATTAAAAGTAAATCTTTCTACTATTATAATCAGCCTAAACTAATTTAAACATTTCATCATTGGTAAAACAGTTAAGATGATTTTCAGAGCTCTGACTTCCTTGTTTATTAAATATATTTATTTATTTATTTGCTTGCTTGTGTTACCTGCATTACAAGTTATTGCAAGGTAACAATACAAAAAATAGAATTTTTGTATCTGCAGAGACGTATAACATCTGTAAGCAGCACAAACTATGGCTTAAAACTAGCTTATTTTAAAAACTTAAAACTAAAATACATTATGTATATATAACATTTTATTTGCTTATTCCAGTTTTTATTTCATGCTGTCTATTATTTTTTGATCTCACTATTCAATTTATGAAAGTTGTTCCTATTTACTTATTTTTATTCATTAACTTACTTTTTTTTTTCATTATTTTCAAAGAAAAAATATTGAATAAATCCAATGAAACACACAAATAAAGAAGTTGACATTTTCAACTCGTTCTGCAAAAATTGTAAATTCTTTAGTGCAAGCATTTGAAATATTTTTTTAAATTAATCAAATTAAACTAAAACGAAGAAAACATTTCTTATTTAGCAACTATTACTAAAAAATCAAAATAGCTTATTACTAATGTGTAACATGTTATCTGAAGAAGTTATTTTAGCAACTTGCAATATCTTAATCATGATGACTAGGTAAATATCTCCTAAATTATGTGTTTTTGTGGAATGTTTAATTGAGCTGTTGATTATTGTATATTTGATGAACAAAACTAAATTTGAATTTACTACGTTTATTATCACAAAATATTTTGAAAAATATAACACTGCGATTGCAATTTCGGTCAGTAGACCATCATCGGGCAGATCGAGTTAAGAACTGAATACAGAATTATAGATTTGCGCTTACGGGTGGGAAAGAATTATTGCAGGTACCTAAATAGACAAGAGGAACATATTTCAAGAAGTGCTAATCGAGTGAATTTCCCAAATTGGTACAATACAATGTTCTTAGAAAAGTCGTATATATATTGTTTGAAGACACTAAATATAGGAGAATATATCAAGTCAATCTGGTTGTTCAGCAAGATATCTTTTGCATTATGATTGAGTTTAAGAATGTCTAATGATTCTAAGTAAGTTAGTTTGGTTCCTTTCGGTAATTTGTGCATGATTTTAAAATTATCTATTTGTGAAAATGGGTGGTGGTTTTCACGGCAATGATTTGAAAACTTTGAATCCGTTTTATTTTTCAAAAAAGATTGTTGGTGTTCTTTGAATCTTGTCTTGAACGATCGACCAGTCTGATCTATATATACTCCTTTACATACAGGACAAATCAACTTATAAACTCCTGAACTTTCAAATTTTGAAGTGATATCTTTGGCATTGAATAAAAATCCTGAGAGTTTTGTCTTAGGTTTGATTTTGATAGCAATTTTAATATTACATTTAGGTATGACATTAGCAACTTTTTCTGTTAGAGGACCAAAATATGTTAAAGATGTGAATTTTTCCGATTTTTCTACTTTTAATTGAGGATATATGCTGTTGTACGCTAGTTGACTACGTTTCTTATTTATCATTTTATCTATCAAACTTGTATGAAAACCATTATTTCAAGGAATTATTTTTATAGTCGAAATTTCTTTTGTTAAATTTGTTACGGATAATGGAATTGAAAACGCTCTGTGGATCATTGAATTAAATGCTGAATGTTTATGGGAAAGAGGATGATTTGAATCCGACGGAATACATATATCCGTGAAAGTTGGTTTTCTATATATATCGAAAGTCAAAGTATTATTATTATGATAGTTAAATCCAAGAAGTTTATCTGTCTGTTTAAAATCATGCACAAATTACCTAAAGGAACCAAACTTACTTAGAATCATTAGAAATTTTTAAACTCAATCATAATGCAAAAGATACCTTGCTGAACGACCAGATTGACCTGATATATTCTCCTATATTTAGTGTATTCAAACAATAACGACTTTTCTAAGAACATTGTATTGTACCAATTTGGGAAATTCACTCGATTAGCCCTTCTTGAAATATGTTCCTCTTGTCTATTTAGGTACCTGCAATAATTCTTTCCCACCCGTAAGCGCAAATCTATAATTCTGTATTCAGTTCTTAACTCAATCTGCCCGATGATGGTCTACTGACCGAAATTGCAATCGCAGTGTTATATTTTTCAAAATATTTTGTGATAATAAACGTAGTAAATTCAAATTTAGTTTTGTTCATCATGTTAAATTATCACGTAGTAACGACGGATTCCATCAACTATTTATTGTATATTTTTTTTGAAATAATTGAAATTAAAACAATTTTATTCACTAACAGCAAGATTGTTGAAAAATCTGGGAGTCAAAGAGGAAGATATCTCTGCCTTAGAAGATTCCCCTGCTCCTGTGAGGCAATCAAGGCGTTTAGCACAAATCAAAATTAAAGAAGACGCTGCTACCAGGAGGAAAATTGAAGACGATGATGTTGCTACAACTAGAAAGAAGAAGAAAAAGAAAGAAGATGATAAGGTAAAAAAGATGTAATTTGAAGAAATATTGAATAAAGCTATCTATCTTTATATACTCTATTTATTTCCAAAAATAGGAAGACATTCAAAGTTCTGAAGTTACTACAGTTTTTATCTACACTGTAGGATGGAAAAGCAACTTATATAATAATTTTCATGTTTCACTACACCTAGTGAAAAGTTAAATTGAAGATTTGAATATTATTTCAAAAACTATTATAGTACTTCAGCTCTTAATTTTTATTTTTTCATGTTAATGACAGTAATGTATTAAAGCAGAAGAAATGTTAATTTTCAACTATTTTCGAATGATGATTTGACTACATGGAAATTTTGCTAACTTATGCGAAATAGAACCAAGTTTTGGTGACTTGTTCAACATTTCAGAAGAAGTTTTGAGCTTCTATAAAAGTGATCATATAATGCAAACATTGAATAAATTAAGTTGAGAAAAACACAAATATTCTAGTATAAAATATTGTATAGCTCGTGAAATTTTGTGAATGTTATTTTATTTTCAATGATATTTCACTTCAATAATTCCACTTTGGTTCTGGTATATATTTCCAGTATAATTAGTGTTCTTCCCTATTTTTGAACAATGAAGCTCCTGAAGAATTGTCAGAAAAAACAATTTTAATGTATTACATTAGTAAATATTGTTTACATTTCTTACACTGTTCTGTGTTTAGGAATATCACCTGACTTTCATATGGTAATTTGTTCAAATTCTTGATGGAAATTACAATAAAATTTTTATAATTCTTTCAGCTTTCTTAGTATCTCTATTTTGATAGAAATGATATTTTATAGATTCGAAACTTTAGATACAAACAAATAACTTTTAGTTAAATATTGAAGTTTTTTATTTTTCATTACATCTTCATAATAAATTCTTTTCGTTCACATTAAATAAAATAATATTTTTCGAGAATACTTTTAAAACTAAAATTCCATTAAAATATGAAACATACTGATCTTAATGATATATCACTTGTAATTACTGGATTTAAATATCTTATTCTATATTGAGATTTCATCTAAGTGATTACAAATGTTACGAAACATTATATATTTGAAAAAATTAAATTTCCTACATGGTGCGTGGTGGACTAGGGGTTGGCTACACTTCATTTTATAAAAATGGTTACCGCCATTCAAAGTTTTCTTTTCGTAAAGTAATTCTTATTTCATGTACTGGTGTCTGTCAATAATATTCAAGAGTAGTTTTTAATAATTTTGGGTAGCATTAAATATGATGTGCCCATTTGTTTAAAATCTTTTTTTCACACAAAATTTTTTTATTGCACTCGTGTTTTAAGTGTATTTTTTTGTAATACTTTCCTCCTCTTATTTTTTAACATACAGTTTTAAGAACAGACAGTTTGCTATTTTTGTTGATACATTCTCAAAAATAACTGAATAATTTTCTTCGTAGGATTTTAAAGGGGGCAAGAGAAAACGAATTGAAGAGGAATTGAAGCCAGCTCCTACTCCACCTATGGTTGAGAAAAAGAAAAGGAAGAAAAAGAAACACAATAAAATATCTATTGGTTGGAATACCAGCAGTGAAGATAGTGAAAATTCAGGTAAAGAAGAGGAAGTAAGTGAGTATGAGTATGAAGAACCACGTGAGGAGGAACCTCTGCAGTTCAAATCAGATCATGAATTTTCTCCTGAAAGTGATTTAGAGGGAGATGAGCAGTTGCCTCATAAAAGAGCAAGGACTGCAAGAAAAGGTAATAATGCCAATAGTGTGAGTAACGTAATGTTTCGGGTTTATAGAAACTTATAAATTCCATTATAGATAGAATCAATTTATGCTAGGGATTTGGATAGCTCTTAAAGCTTATTTTTATGGTTATAGGTTTAGAGACGTCATTTAACCCTCTCGGTCACGAATTAAAACTATTGGAGCGAAAAATCTGAAATTTACTGTGATGCAACTTATGATTTTTTGAAAATTTTTGATGTCAAATTCAGATTTTCAAAATGCTCCGTTTGGGCACTATAACATGTCCCCAATTGAGGACATCATGAGCTGATGGGCACTATGACGTCCCCAATTGAGGACATCATGAGCTGATGGAAAACAAAAAATTTTCAGAAATATGTTCAGAGGGTAAAATATTAATATGTTTTATTAAAATAACATTACAGGGTATGGTATTTCATGAATGGTCCATTTTCGAAGTACTAAAATGTATAAAATTTAACTTTTGCAGAAATAAAATAAAAGTGCTGTTATATTTACCTAGATGTTGCGTTTACCGCTAGCTCACAATGTCCTCAAATTAGGACACCACACTTTCAAAAATCGCTGATTACAATATGCACAAAAGTCACCAAACACAATTACTTTGGAACAAGTCTACACTTATTGTGAACGTGAACAAACAGTTTTCAAATACGTGGTCTAACGAATATAACTAACAAAAAAATAAACAGTAGAGCGCTACACTGCTGTCATAGCTACCCTACGGAAACCTATATTTCAAATGAATGAATTTTTTTTCCATCAGCTTGTAGATGGCAGCACATATATTCATTTGGAAGTATATGATGTCCACAACTGAGAACAATGTGACAGAGAAGTAAGAGCAAGCGGCACTTCATAGGAAAAAATCCAAAGTAGGTTGTCCTCAATTGAGGACAAGGTGAGCGAGAGGGTTAAATAGTGAGAGAAGTCAAATTTGTGGCATAAACATAAATGTGGAGTAATTCCTCATTTTTATGAAGTTATTCAAAAGAGATATAATCAACTAGGAACTAGAGCATAAATAAGACGGAGGCAGTTCTTGAAAATTAATTGAAACAATTTGGTCTAGTACAATTGACTAGTAACTACGGGCATCATGAGAAATTTTTACTTTCACATCACAAGGTGGTGGAAAGTATAGTAACGGTCCAAAAATTTTAAAAAATTTTTTATACCTGAATCGGCCTAAAATGTCCCAAAAGGTATAGAAAAACTAATTTGTGTAAAAAATTGTTCGTTTCTTCGATAACTTTTGAACTTCAAATTTAGTACACAGGTAGGTATCCATAAGAGAACGGTTCGGATTGTTTTTGAGCCAATTTGGTTCAGGGGAAGGGATGAAATGCAGTGTAAAAGAGGTAATTTTTTGTTGAAAATCGAGTAATATGTAGATATTACGATTTTACAACAGATATGACATTTTAACATCAAATACTGCCGGAGGTATCGAAAAAAAGGGGTTTCAAAATGTTAAACAGTGGTTTTTACACTGTACTAGAACTCTCTAGAGCATTGATTCCCAAAGTGGTCCAGGTGGACCCCCAGGGGTCCACGGGAGACTCGATGGGGGTCTACGTTGGCGTTACAAAAATATGGGGGTTCACAATTCATAAGCGGTGGTCCACGAAAGTTTATCTGGTTTCGATATTGAAGAAATAAAATGGTGGCTTGACTTCACCTTTCAATGTAGGCAGATAATATTTTGAGTAGTTCAGCGACTGTTAGGTATTTGTAAAAAGTTGCATATTCCCATATTCAGTACATCGTGTCGACACTTGCAAAGCATCGCTCTCCGTCGTCCACAACTCTTGTTCAGACTTGCAAATGGTCGAAATACGACTTGTGGTGTGTGCGCTTGCAATCATGCATGAACTTGTTTGATTCTTTACCAATATTGGCATACGAATGCCAAGTATAAACGTTACTCATTTGTTTCCTCAATTTTGAAAAGAAAAGTAAAGCGAATCGATGATAGTGTTTGCCAGTGTCGGAAAAAGTGAGTACTTTGTCACAGGTAGAAGTCTTGATGAGAATATTCAGACATACATTCAACATTTTATTGCCCTGCATGATGACTTCACAATAAGTTTTGAAGATATTCTGACGATGCAAATACCACCATGGATCATGATTAATTTTCTAAATAAGATAAGTGAGAATTGATTGGCTTCTTGTACTTTGAGTAGATGTCAAAAAAGTGAAGTTGGATGGCCAACTTTGCTTTTTTGACTTCCGCTCACAGCACAATCAGTTAACTAATTAACCAATAAATTCTCACTTTTCTCTCGAAAACTGTTAATTCGTGGTTGGAACTCAGCCCCAACGCAAATTTTCATAGTTATATCTAATTTTCACATTTTTTGTCGAGTTTTGGGAATATGGTAGAAATGTAGCTGCAGGGGGTCCACCGGAACCAGCAAAAATTTCAAAGTGGTCTATGAGAAAAAAAGTTTGGGAACCTCTGCTCTAGAGGGTGCTTTTAATTTCTTAAATTTCATTTATATCCAAGAATGTATTTTAATGTTCATGGAATTCCGGCAGCAACAACTACTTTTGAAATTCAATTGTAAAAAGATTTTCCAAAATTCACTCAATTTTGGTGTAAAATACAGACTTCAAATTTTTTAATTTTTTGTTGAATCATAAAGTATGCTGTATAGGATTATATCTGAAGTTCCATTTCTGCTTGGTGGCCTTCAATACATTGATGACAACTACTCACTTTTTTATGAAAGGTTTTTATACCGTTTTGCATAAATTTGGCGTTGGGTCATAAACAGTGGTCTTCAAGAAGCCCCAAAGAAGGAATTCCAATTGCATGAATATGGCGGCCAATTCTGATAATAAAAACGGGAAATTACAACAAGCCCAGAAAATAACTCTGGATTGCGCTTGAATTTAGAAACACACATTATTTGTTCTTCGTGAATGTAACTTATATTCTTTCAATATGGTATACTACGGTACTTGTTTTACATGGACTTTGAGTAGTATTATGGTTTCCATTTCTGGCATCAGAATAAGATAGCAACTTTAACAGTTTTCGTCGACAATGTAAATAAAATCTGAATTGAGGAAATATCTGAACTATATTTTTTATTTATTTATTTTGATATTTAATATCATTGAAAGCGATAATTGACTAAAAGTCAAATTAATTGTAACATTTTTCCATGTTGCGCTGACATCGTAATTATTGCTTTTTATACATCCATCTTCTAATGTTAGTGTTTAATTGATTATTTTTTTCTAAAGTTTTAAAACCACAGTAATCATCAGTGCACCAACCGGAATTACTGTGATAAAATGTTTTCAAATAGGTAGTAGTTTTTCAATATTTTTTTTTAAACATAGGAATCACAGAAAAAGTAAAGCTTCATCAAAAACCTATAACAACTGAATGTCAATTAGAATAGTATTGTTAAAATTCCTTGTATAATATTAGATGTAGGTACATTTATATCCCAACCCTCTTGGAAGAAAAAACTTCCTTTGAATTTGTGTTAACTTTCCTTGAAATCGAAAGTAATTTACAGAGGAATCAGATGATGGTGAGACGGAAGAAGAATTTCCCTGTAAGAAATGTGGAAAATCTGATCATCCTGAATGGATATTACTTTGTGATAAATGTGATAACGGTTGGCATTGCTCTTGTTTGCGGCCGGCGTTATTTGTTATTCCTGAAGGCGATTGGTATTGCCCTACTTGCCAGCATGTAAGTAAATGCACTACTAATGGGGGCGTTCAAGTATTACGTAACGCAATTTTTGAAGATTTTTGACCCTCCCTCCCCCCTATGTAACGCGCCGTAACGTTTACATGAACCCTTCCCTCCCCCTCCGTAAACGTTACGTAACACCCGAGTGACCATTTTTACATAAAAGTCACAAATATGTTGCGCAAAATACCTGAAAGTCGCTAAAATACCTATGTTATTGTTTAAATCGCGTTTTCGTTAATAATAAACAAAACAAGAGATTTCTCACTCGCAATACATGCGTATAATGTTTATTTTATTGTTATTTAATAAATAATCATACATAATGTAAAATGTTGAAATGGCCTCAAATTTGTCCTAATAAACTTTTATTACTAATCTCACATTTAATTATGCCGTTTTCCTGACTAGGCCCTGTCCTTACAGACATTTTTAGCTTTATCCACCATTATTTTTCTCATGCATTATTTGATTTTAGCTTATTAACAGGTTTTCACTTTGGGAACCTGCTTATTAAAATGGGTGCGATTAGCAAAGTTGGACCTAGGACCTCAAGATAGTTTTTCGTTTCATGTCTTTTTATGATATATATATATATATATATATATATATATATATATATATATATATATATATATATATATATATATATATATATATATATATATATATAGCTGACTATGTACCGAGAGCTTGATTGGGGTCTGAAGGATTTGTCATCGGAAAGATAGTTTTTCGTTTCATGTCTTTTTATGATATATATATATATATATATATATATATATATATATATATATATATATATATATATATATATATATATATATATATATATATATATATATATATATATATATATATATATATATATATTGGTCACAAGAAGTAGTGAAAACTTGCATGATCCTTTGTTTAGCTGACTAGGTACCGAGAGCTTGATTGGGGTCTAAAGGATTTGGCATCGGCAGGGTGGCGGCAGGAAAGTATTCTTCGGAAAGAATGATTTCTTACTTACAAAAAATATTGCGAGTCACGGACGTGGCCGCTATACCATTTTTAGTTTTTCTTTAGCCGTTTTTTAAATTTCGTTGGCCGGTTTTGGCACAGTTGGCACACAAGTCAGCATGAGAGCAAAAACAGCTGATGATGCAAATCTCCCTCTTTTGAGAACATTACAGTATATCTACAACACTGACCACAGCAATGTGCTTCTGTGTATTACGTGTTTGAAAAACTAAACGAAAACTGACAACGGGAACAAAAAAAAATGACGACGAATACAGTCGAGGTATTCTCCATAAAACATAAACGGATAGGGTTGCCAACTTGGAAGAAACTGACTTACAATACAATCGAGGGATTCCCCGTAAAACATGAACGAAAAGGGTTCCCAACTTGAGTGATTTAAGTTCCCTCTTTTTATTTCAATATGAAAACAATGTTACGTAACGCGTTGTTAGAACCCCCTCCCGCCCATGTAACGCATCGTAACGTTTTGCAAGACCCCCCACCCCCCAAACTGCGTTACGTAATACTTGAACGCTCCCTATTCGACTGGCATCATAACTATTGAATTGTATACTTCAAAATCTGAATAAGTGCATTAATTCTTGATATTGTATCTTATATCAGATATCATGAATATTTCAGGACAAATTGCTCGAGAAGCTGCATGAAAAGCTCGTCGAATTCGACAAACTTTTAGTGAAAAAAGGAATGGAAGATCGGAGGAAAGAGAGATTAGCATATGTAGGAATAAGTTTAAATAATGTATTACCCGCCAAAGATAAGAAAGATAAAGTATCCCACAAATCATCAGGTAGCTCAGTTGATGTATCAGAATCGGAGTCCGCATCGGGTTCTGCAGATGGTACTGACAGTGATGAACCCATCTATCAATTGAGGCAGAGACGACAAGCTCACAGCTATAAATTCCAGGATTATGACGACTTGATCAATTCAGCTCTTCAGGTGAGTTCTTGTTATTTACTTGTATTTTCAGTAGCAGATTGATGCATGAAACAGGAGAAAAAAGCTACTTTCAGAATCATATTTTTTATGCGAAAAGCTATTATTTCTACCATTTGTAATTAACTACCCTTAATGAATTTCTTCGACAGCAAGATGGTTCGGTAGATTCAATTGTTGCATTCAGAAATATGTCTGTAGTTCTTTATATAAAGGTTCAATTAATTGATGTTTGTATATTATCAAAAGAGTGCAATATATAATCACAAATCTTCCTCTCACTTTGATTCATCAGATTGATATTTTTTGAAATTTGCTCACTAAAATACAGTTCTTATTGACTTCTAAAATATGTATTTCTGTACAGTATCAGTGATATATCAATAATTCGTTAATAAAATATGATTCTGTACCTACATATAACATACAAAATTAAGGTACTACATCGGAATTATGAGGGGATGTATTTGAGAATGTTGGAAATTCCCTCAACCATACACTATGAATTTTCGAAATATAGTTGAGAACTTGAGACTAGCAATTGTGCCTAATACAAATAAACCAAAAAGTGAAGAATTTAATATTACAAAATTTTGATGAGCAGTAGCCAATTCTCACTGCGTTTTTATTTGATGAAATCAAGAAATAAACTGAATGGGTTGTCTTTCCACAGGGTAGTGTCCTCGGGTCACTACTTTTCTTGATTTATATCAATGAATTGCCAAATTCTATGACAGTGTTTACAATGCTATTCGCCGATGACACTACTTTCGCCATTCGAAATAAAAATAGTGAAGAACCATCCGATTTGGAGAAGCAAGTTACTGAGGAGGCTGCGGACTGGTTCAAGGCGAATGGCCTATGTGTGAATGAGAGCAAGACCCAAACAGTAATGTTCTCGCTGTCTCATAATACCTCAGATAATGTCAAATGTCTTGGTATAACTGTTGATTCAAGGTTAACTTGGAGATCTCATATTGAACAACTGGCAAAAAATCTATCATGCAAGGTCTACGCAATCAGACTGATAAAAAATAAAGTCGGTAATGAAGCTGCCCTCACTGCTTATCATGCAATGTTTCATAGTTCTTTGACTTATGGACTGATAAACTGGGGCACATCTGTTCATATTCCGAGAGTGTTCACAATTCAAAAACGAGCAATCAGAGCTTTAGCTGAGATAGCTCAGATGGAGAGCTGTAGGAGTTGGTTTATAAGGTTCAATAGATTGAAAATAACTCAAATGTTAATCTCACAACAAAGGCAGCAATCGCTAAAACCGTACCGCCAAATATTTCAATATTGGCTAATAAGACGGACGATGCTTCCAACCTGGATGGATATGCAGCAATAACTAAGAAGTTACCACCAGCAAAGAACGAAGCAGTTGTAAATATGCCTGTAAATAAGCAATTCACCAAGAAAAAGCGCATAACTAAAAGGCTAGGAACAGCCCAATCATCTGACACAGAAGCAGGTTTTAGTGGTATAGAAAAAAAAGCCTGGTTCTTTGTTAATAGAGTCAGACCCCATGTTACAGATAGTACCATAAAATCGTACATTGCTGCTAAACCTGGCTTTGAAACAGAAAAAGTTGAAGTCAAAGAACTAGAATTTATTAAAAAGACAGGTGACTTAAAAAGCTTCCTTGTGAAAGTTCCCTTCACAAAAAAGGATGAATTATATTATCCAGAATTCTGGCCTAGCAATATTGGTTTTGGACGATTCAACTTCAACATCTACAATAAAAATTGCCCTGAAAATTATTTTTTATAAAGGCAAAGGTGGGAAATAAGTCAACAACATCTACTAATCACTTTAACTCGGAATCCCACCTTAACAAGGACCCGCTCCCTGCGTATAGCAGCAAAGCTGTGATTACATTGCTTAATCAGAACGTTAGATCGTTAGGGAATGCTATCGAGCAATTAGAGGTTATAACTGAAATTAAACATGTTAACCTATTGTGCATAACAGAGCATTGGAAGAGTCATGAGGAGCTCTGCCATCATGGCATCAAAAATTTTAACTTGACCTCATCTTTTTGTCGCAACTCAAAGGAACATGGTGGAGCAGCCATTTACTTAAAAAAAGGATTACAATGGAAACCCTTAAAAAATGTAGAATCCTTATCAGTAGCTAGACTCATCGAATGTTCAGGAATAGAAATTACTTCCAAAGAAGCTTCTCTTTTAGTGGTATGCTTATATCGACCACCAAGTGGCCCCATCAATATATTCCTTAAAAAACTTGATGATTTACTACATAAAATATTCCACAGAGAGAAGGTGATAATTCTCACTGGAGACTTTAATATCAACATAAGAGATATGAATAGTGGCGCTACTCGTCAATTACTGAACCTACTTAGTTCTTATAACCTACATCCTACGATAGATGAAGATACTAGAATAACTGCATCCTCTAGCAGTTGTATTGACAATATTTTTATAAATAACAGAGAGGCGAAGGCTGAAGTGGTATACACACATATCTCAGACCACACCGCTCAATTATTGTAGATTACCATTAATATTACTAATTACAAGAATAGTATAACACCGAGAAGAATAATGAAGGCAAAAAATTTGGAACAGTTTAAGACTGCATTAAACGTTACTAAATGGAATAGGTTATATGAACTCAATAACTCGGAGGTGAACGAACAATGGAGATATTTCCTTACAGTATACCAAGACATCTTTAATCGTACCTGCCCAATTAAAACTCTTAGACACAAGCCAATTCCGTATATTGAGCATAGTGCCACTATTAAGAGTTGTAAAGAACGCTTGGATATCTTATACGTTTGTAAAAATTTCAATGAAAACTACAACGAGCAATACAAAAAAGAAAAACAAAAGTATGATTTCCTACTAAGAAATAATAAGATAGATAGATATCGTAGTAGATTCACTCTGCCATCTTGTGTGATATACTGCAATTTGATAAACATTCGGGAAAATTTACAAAGACTCACTACAGGTGGAAACAACCATTCGTATAATACTAGGAACAAGGATAACATTAGAGCACCAAACCAGAGACTAGAAATGACAAAGAGATATAACTCATACATATCATTGTACAACTCACTGCCCCAATAAATGAAGGTTGCAACCCTCCCGAATTTCAAAACGAAACTGAAAAGGCACCTCTCGGAGAATGCTTACTATGATGTGTCTGATTTCAGATTTACGATTTAGTGACTATCGTTAGTGTACTGTCTCTGTGCACCTCTATTTTTACATTTATATGTTTGTTTATTTTATTTTGTGCTCGTATATATACAAATTTTGTTGAATGTTCACTTTTCTATAGGGTTATAATGGTGGTGTTTAATTGTAAATTACGGTTATATTATAATACCTATTTATATTATTGACTTGTCATAGCACTAAGGTGTAATAATTTGATCAATAAAAAATCTAATCTAATCTAATTTTTTGATATTATAGTATATTTGTTCATCAAAATTAATTCAACTTATTAAATACATGGCATGGCACAGATATTACTATACCTTATAGTTAATAACTAATTATTCCAGCAGAGTTTCTCCACTGTGTAAAAGTGTTGTGGGACAATTTTTTTTCTCGATTCGTATAAAATTTTTTTATTAATTTTTTATATATTCCCTGGAATTTTGTTAAAAATGATAAAACAAATATTTTCTTCCAAATTTTTATATATTTTTGAAAAATTTTAAAACATGGACATTCTTTAATAGTTTTTTTAATGTGGCGATGTTCTACTTCATAATCGTTCTTATGTGAACTATAGAGATGGTAGCATCCAATCTATATAAATTTTTTCCTTAGATTTAAATTGACGTTTGTACATTATGTAATCATTTTTTATTCAATTGTTTCGAGTGCATTTTCAAGATAATACAATATATTATGCAGAGAGATATATTACATCTGTTTCAAATAATCTCTATAGGAAGAGCCCTCGGCCCCTGTAGAAAAAACTCACACATTGGGTCGTGGAAAAGATATAGCAACCATCGTGAATGCTGCCAAGGAGGATGAAGAACGTAATGCGGAAAATAATGGTTTTGAGGATTTGCCACCAGTAGTTCCTAAAGATATTAGTGATAACAAAAAAAAAGCACTGAGCTATAGGAAAAAACCAAAACGATTGAATAATCTTGAGGTTAATAGCGACGACGAGGCTGATGATTCAGATGAAGACTTCAAAGGCTCAAGGTTTGTTCAATCCTATATTTTCCAAATTGCAAGTGTTAGATTTTGATTTTCTATTCAATGCATAAAATCATTTTTTATTTTATATTTGTTTGAAGGGCAGAGCACTGAGTTCACTGAGATAAACTTAAATAATTATAAATAATAATATAATAATAATAATAATTTTCATTCATCCAGAAAGACAATTTACACTGTATTGGACAAGTCAATTTTCATTTAACAATGATAACAATAATAATTTAACACTTATAAATATGCATACCTACAAAAGATAACAACAACAATAAATATGCATACTTACAAATAGATTAGGAAAAAAAATCCCAAAATTACTACTCAATAAAAACAAATCAACAACAATTTAATTAAGAAGTCTCAATTTTAGTGTTCAAATAATCACCGACATCGTAAAAGGCTTCTAGTATTAGGAAATTTTTGATATACTTTTTAAATGCATATAATTTAAGTGCCCTTACCGTTGGTGGCAGGTGGTTAAAAAGTCTAATGCCCTGATACGATGGCGATGATTCATACTTAGCCAATCTGTGCTTCGGTATGCATAAAATTCCCTCATTTCTAGTATCATAATGATGATAGTCAGAAAGTTTAATGAATATGTGTTCATTCTCTTTCACATATATTAAACATTTATATATGGGTGCATCAGAACAACAGTGGTTCAAGTCCAAAATTTTGATTTTCTGTTTTATTCTCGATTCAGTACCCCCAATACGGTTCCTTTTCAGAGCAACAAAGATCCAAGTCCACTCCTCAATAATTGCCTTTAAAATGCCACTAGATTGGTATTGCTGTGAATTAAAAATGAAAATGTTCAGAGCAAAGGTGATTCAAGTCCTATTTTTCCTGTCAGGACACGTATTGCTTCAATTAGTGGATGTGACTATGTGACTAAAAATTCAGTTAATTAACTGAAGATTCAAGTCATCAAATTCAAACGTGGACAAGCATTTTCTTCATTATTTAGAGAGATTGTCTCAAATGTTATGGACTTTTAGAGATTTTCTTAATGAAGAAGTGCGTTGTAAAGAAATTCACATCTTTAGCAGCGGTAAATCGTGAGCCTCTGTACATGCAACGACGAGCCATAACTTTAGTAAAGAAGAACGAAAAATAATAGCTTCTACCTTTTATACCACCTATTTCTCATCAATTTCATAAAAATCTTCCTGTTAAAATTAATACAAGAACTATCTTCCAAGATGGTCAGGATTAGAGTAGGTAATCAGTTGTTGAGTGATGAAGAGTTCAACAACGAATACCAATTCGACAAATAGATTAGCTAGTTTTTTTAATATTCATGTTAAAATTGTTTTTTGATATAAATTTTATTTTACTTACTTGTTTCAGTCTAAAAACATCTGTGCAATCCTAATACACACAAATTTGAATTTGTGACTCTACAATTCAAATTTATTTTCTGTAAAATTGTAAAAGAATGTTTTCAGAGCAAGTAAAATAAATAACATAAAATCTTTTATCTAAATTCAGTTTTATTCTTGTGACTTGGATTAAACAATGCACGTTAATATGAATTCGTTCAGTGCAACACTGATCTAAGTCCATTTTATTTTCTTAATTGATTGATTAGTTAGGTGTTTTTGTATTTATCATCCATGAAGTATAAGAGAAATAAAATTTAATATATCACCAAAAAGAATCTAATGAATCCAATTTGAAATAAATAACAAGAAATTACCTATAAACACAAACGCAAATATCTTAATTAATCAAAACTTTGTAAAATGGACTTGGACCACTGTTGTTCTGATACACCCATATATAAATACAAGAAACAGTCAGAATACGCCTACTTACAAATATCGGTTTACAAGAATCCGTCGGCTTGAGGTTGAACATTAAGCGCAGAACACGTTTTTGTGCCAAAAAGACTCTATTTATATCAATAGAGTTACCCCACAGTAAAATGTAAATCCAATTCTATTCATCAAAATTTTACCATTGGGCGATTAATATTGTGGAAATCTCTTGAAAATGGGTGTTCTTGGTTATTTCTTCATTGCAATGGATTTATAGTAACTTACAGTTTCCAACATTTAATAACTGTCAATATAGTTTGAGATTTAGCACATCAGCATTGAGAACTAACTTTACATCAGAGATATCGTCATGAATGTGTCTTCCTAGGTAAATTTAAGAAATATAGTTATACAGAATACAAATTTATTATCAACATAAATGGGACATACCAAGAGGTATTCAGAGGTACGGTCAAAATGTACATATAATAATATTAATTCATATTTAAATACAGCAAAATACATATATTGGGTGCCTTATCGTTGGGATGATTCTGGATGACCGGGGAGAATATGATTTGCGATTGACTTGAATTTGGAAGTGATCGTCTTTTTATACAAAATGTGTACCTGATATAGTTTCAGCGCGAATGACCGTATAAATGCTGAAATGCATTTCCAACGGATGTTTGAACGATTTATGGAAAATTTTGATAACAGCAATTTTTAAAATGTGACAATATATTATTATAACCTATATAGGTAGCTTTTACAGTATGTGGATAAGATGAAGAAATTCAAATTACTCGATTCAGTCCCCAGTGTAGGTCTTAGACCAGTGGTTCTTAACCGTTGGTCCGCGGACTACTGGTGGTCTCTGGAAGCACTCGAGGTGGTCCGTGAAGCCATCCCAAAAATATTGAATAAGTCGCGTTCGGTCATTTCAGCCCCCTTCACTCTGTGGAATGCAATGTGATGAATCTGACGACGTTTGAGAATGCTGTCAATTACTTGTATTTGCTCGATTTCTGCTTGACAATAAAGCATTAAAAGAAGAGTAACTGTAACAAAGTATGACTGGAAACGAGGCAAGGTGTTGATGAAATAAATCTATATTTTGAGGAATATCGTGGAAAATACTTGATTCCAGCTCTGGTTTTCTGCATTGATATAACGAAAAATCCATCTGCAAGATCAACATATCAACACTAAAGTCTTCTTTTCCACACAGAGGAGCATTGGCTTTCCCAAGGAAATATTTCAAGGTTGTATGAACTAAGGGAAGAAGTGAAAATATTTGTAACTTGAGGAAAACAAAAAATTGCTGAATATCAAATAATCTTTCATTATTTATTTATTTATGAATTTGTTTATTTGGTCTACTGCTTCGATCGCGTTGAGTCATTATCGGACTATAGGTATCTTACACTTTCAAGTACATTTGTATATTTTTCAAAAATTCGAGTTAACGTATTTTCATAATTTCTATTCAATATGTCTACCATGTTATCGTCAATTTTCAGAGTTTCCTGTTGAGTAGTTGATCTCTTGCAGCAGTATACGCAAGTTGGTGGTTCTTTTTTTTTTCATTAGGTAGTCTCGTGCGTGATGCGTTTATGACCAATATTATTCAGTTGATTTTTTTGCTTAAATAAATAAATTGAACCTTCAACTCCAAGAGTCGGTAAATTCAAAGTTTCACGGCATTGACTATATATTTGCATATGAAGGTAAAATCAATGCGTTTATCGCAAACAGCGAGTTATGGATTAACAAGATCAAAAGTGACAATATTTCTGCGTTGGATAATTTGTATAAAATAATTGGGGAACACAATGTCAAGGGAAAAGAATGTAATGAAATTGAAGAAAAATTGATCGAAATGCAACACGACAAACAAATTGAAATATATATTCGAGGCAGGCATAAATCTTGAAGATTTTTGTATTCAAAACATAATTTCTTTCCCAAAGATTCAAGATATACCTCATTTGACTTTGTTTTCATCGATATATTTATGTGAGCAGGGGTTCTCGACGCTTTTGATAATGAAAAACAAGCACCGAAATCTTGCCGACATGTGTTTGGCTTTCAGTAGCACTGAACCAAGGATTCAAAAGTTAGTTAAAATTATGCAGTCACAAAAAACCGTTTATTTTCATCGACTTTTTGAAGGTAATATTACTTACAAAAAGTTGGTGGTCCCTGACAAGACAGAAATTTTGTTAAATGGTCCCTCATTATGAAAAGGTTAAGAACCAACTACTGCTCAAGACTGAGTCTCAATTCTGTTTGAGACAGATCTTGCCTATAATTACTACTGTAACGTATTTCTATTGTGAGTTCACTTGTGTGACTAAAAACACGCAATTTTCTATTAACAAACTAAACGATTTATTTCTTAGTCAATTAATTAATAAATACAACTATTAAAATTCACTAACACAAGTTAATCACTTAACCAATAACTATTTATGTACAAAAGTCTATTTATTTCCACTTTCTTTATTTCGTCGCGAGCATTAAAATTCAGCTGTCCCTGCTCGACCTACGGTCGCTTTTATATATCCGGCCAGATAAATTCTAGAAAACTCTCTCTAAATCTCGATTATTCTCGAAGCTTCCGTAGTAGTCTAAGATCCCGATATAAAACGACCTTCACCGAGATGCTTATTTAATGAAACGTATTTTATATTTAATTTAGTATGTCAATAAATATAATGCATATGGGTTGCCTAGCAAATTTCAGTCCAGAGTATATTTAATTAATAATTAAAAAAATATATTTTTTTAAACATTTCACCGGTATGATTATTAGATAAATTCTATACCAATCGAAAGTATGAAGCCCATAGAATATGCAAACGTTAGGTTGCCTATTCTTTTCCGGTCACAACTATCGGGTTGCCAGGTATAAACAGGTAAATCTATACTAGCATTTTGCAACGGTCTGTTTATTGAATGAAAATTAAATGAAATTAAAGATTATTTTATTCTGAACACGGTGGTATAGGGTTGCCTGCGAAAAATCAGTCCAGGATTGCGGTTGTCGAATTTTAAAAAGTAAAATATTGCTCCGAGTGAATGTGTGCGACTGAGAGGTCCTAACCAACCATCCCATGCGATAGAAGAGGACACAGCATAGCAGCTGTTTAAAGTCCGCCTATTTAAAGAAAGAGAATGCGCATGCTATTTGAGCTTGGAAAAGAAAAGGATAGCGATAGACTCGTAGATACTATGCATCATTTTGGAGTAGAGTGTCGCTATAGATACACGTGCTACTATTTATTGTTGGAAAAAATGGCAAAAAAGTGTTTTTTGTGTGAATCGGATGATGAAATAATTGATTTTAATGGTGAAACTTTTAAAAACTGTGTATTAAAGTTAGCTTTTTTTTTTACAACAAATAGAAGTAATTTTTCAATTGTTGTTTTTTTATTTTGTCTTCTAATAATAAAAATAAAATTTACAAGATTACCCTGATTAAAATTATTGATTGAAAAAAAATTTCACTTTTATGGGTTTTGAATTTTTTTCAATAGTTTCAATTGATTTCAATTTCTCTGTTTACGTATATAGATTTATAATTTGCATGTAGTAAATTTTTACAATTTTTTCAATCAATATTTTTAATCAGGGTAGTATTATATATGTATCACTATAACCTTTTTTTTACTAAATATGTATATATACTTTAGTGTCACAAAAAATATACACACATAAATAATTAATTGATTTAAAAAAAATTAAATAACTATTTCTCTATTTAAATAATAAACTACTCCAAAATGATGCATAGTATCTACGAGTCTATCGCTATCCTTTTCTTTTCAAAGCCCAAATAGCATGCGCATTCTCTTTCTTTGAATGGGCGGACTTTAAACAGCTGATATGCTGTGTCCCCTTCTATCGCATGGGATGGTTGGTTGGGACCTCTCAGTCGCACACATTCACTCGGAGCAATATTTTACTTTTTAAAATTCGACAACCGCCAACCTGGACTGATTTTTCGCAGGCAACCCTATACCACCGTGTTCAGAATAAAATAATCTTTAATTTCATTTAATTTTCATTCAATAAACAGACCGTTGCAAAATGCTAGTATAGATTTACCTGTTTATACCTGGCAACCCGATAGTTGTGACCGGAAAAGAATAGGCAACCTAACGTTTGCATATTCTATGGGCTTCATACTTTCGATTGGTATAGAATTTATCTAATAATCATACCGGTGAAATGTTTAAAAAAATATATTTTTTTAATTATTAATTAAATATACTCTGGACTGAAATTTGCTAGGCAACCCATATGCATTATATTTATTGACATATTAAATTAAATATAAAACACGTTTTTTTTTTTTTTTTTTAAAGAGGAGGGACGTGTGCCCTCTCACACGCCCGTCCTCCGTACAATTTGGCTTCGTCAACACTGGACATGTAGCCATCAAATACTAAATGAGGGGAACCACTAAAATCTCAGAACGCATACAAACACCCAAGAACACGGTGGGAATCGAACCCACCAACTCCGTCAACGAAGACGGCATAGCGCCACCTATACCGCTCAGCCACGGAGCCTCCACGTTTCATTAAATAAGCATCTCGGTGAAGGTCGTTTTATATCGGGATCTTAGACTATAGTTAACAGTCGATGAATCATCATAGTCATAAACGCTGTTTCTGGGATATTCTTCGAGAATCTTTGCGGTAAGCGATGATTCATCATAGTCGTTAAAAACGATGGACAGGTTGCTTGCTACACTACTTTCAATATTTTTATGATCCTGTATTCAAAGTGAGTAAGTCTATGAGCGACGTGGATATTAATATGATATGGATACCATTTCAGTAGCAATGCATCAGTTACATATCAGTCATGCTCACAACCAAGCTCCATTTGGTGTTACCTGTTGACGAACTTGAACAATCTACAAGCGACACTACCATCTGCACCTGTCAAATTCCAAAGGACCTTTGTACTATAGTACGTGAATCTAGTACTTGTTGTCGTCAGCACGGATTACTATCACATTAGGATGGATCTCTAATTTTTCGTATACAATGGGCTTAACAGAGGATAATTCCTTTATATGTTGATAACTGGCCCCCACTGCTTATTTTTATTGTTGATGTTATTGTTCCATGCAGCAAAACCATAAAATACAACTATTTCAAGCTAAGAATACACTCCATTGCATCCTATTGAGATTCTGGGGCATAATGATCTGCATCTCGCCTTGTAGTTTGAACTGGTAGTTAACCCGCTCAACTACAATTTTCAGTTCTATACAGTACATAATCGCAGCACTTTAGGAACAACACGATAGCTTTAAGAAGGAAGACTGTCTTGGGTAGCATCGTTGTCCATCACTTTCGGGCTTTATTGGTATGCTTTTCAGGCGATGAAGTTTGTTTGAATTATTCTATGATCTTTAAGATTTAGACCCGCATATGAGACTTTGTCTTCTTCATGTCGTCTCGGTGTAAGTTATATTCTTTCTCCGGCATCGGTGTTTGGCGAAGTTTTTTAGCGACTGTATTCTCCCTCGCAGAAGTTCCTTCTAGCGAACAAGGCGGCGATGTAACCACTACCATAGTTGTTGGTATAATGCCCATAGTAATAGTTTATTTTTGCAAAAATGTTAAACAGCAATGTTTGAAGTAATAGGTTTGGGTAAATGAATTTATTGTTACAATTGTCAATTTGGTTATGTTGATATATATATATATATTTAATATAAATCATATCTCATCTTTATTAAAATATACAAATATAATAACAATAATAGTAATAATATCATTCCGAATCAGCAACAATGCTGGTGGTGGAACATTACATGACAGACCGGCATTAAATATATCTATATCAATTTTAACAATTAAATAATCAGGTACAATACAAATTTGGGTAGCGAGAAGTAAAATAATAACAAACTTAATTCAACAATTACAACATACATTCTTAAATAGCTACGTAATATCACATTAGGAGCACTTCTTGGCAACAAGTTTTTTTTCATATATATTCATAATAGAGCATTTATTTGACTTATGTGCTGTATCAATTCACTTTTAAATGAAGAATAGTTATCTTTGTCCTTCACAGGATTTTGCAATTGGTTTTAAGTTTCTAGGCATCTGTAAATAGGATCATTGAGAGCTAAATTCGTTCTTACATTTGATAGGTCAAAATTTCTGTGGTTTCTAGTCTTATATGTGTGGGTTTCGCTAACCAAGTTATTTCTAGTATTACATTTTTGTTGATTCTTCTGGATTTTGTAAGTGTATTTGCATTGTTCTATTTGCAATATTTGTTCCAGTGGTATTATTCCTGTATCCATATATATTATTTCTGTATGTGTTCTGTAGTTATATCCAAATAAAGACTTCACTACTTTATTTTGAAGAGTTTGTATTTTCTTAAATTGTGTTGATCGACATATACCCCATGTTGTTATAAGACAGCGAAAAACTGACAGAAAGTATGCATTGTAAATCATGAGTCTATTTTGTGCATTTAGATAACTGTTACATATACAGGGTCCGGCAGAGAGGACGGACAGTTTTTAAAAAATCATAAAATAGTTAATTTTTACTCAAAAACAAATTTATTGATGGAATCAGGTTCGCAAGGAAATAGCATTTGAGTAGTCAAGTGTGGAAAATCGCATCAGGCATGTGGTGGCCGAAATCGTTGATGCAGTGCTGGAGGAGTTTGCGATACAGCGCACCAAACCGTTACTTTTGGGCTATGCAGCGGTCTTTCGTGTAACTGTTGCGGACTTTCATTAGCCCAATAACGGCAATTCTGCTGGTTAACCATGCTGTTTAGGTGAAAGTGGGCTTCGTCACTCATGAACAAAATGAGGTTCTCATTTTGATCGATCAGTGCTTCCATCTCACGTGCGAAGTTCATTCGTTGTGCATAATCTCCGGGCTGTAACTCTTGCACAATGGCCAATTTGTAGGGGTGAAAGCGGAGATCCATGCGCAAAATTCGCCTTACCGAACGATCACTGAGGCGAAGTGCAGCAGCATGTTTCTGGGCTGATCGAATCGGACTGCGAAGAAAAGCTTGTCGGACTGCGAAGAAAGGCTTGTCGAACGCGTTCAACATTTTCAGGAGTTCGAACTGTTCGCGGAGCTCCTCTTGGTCTTCTGTTGATCAGTTCACCACGCCTGCGAAGTGATTCAACCCAACGAAGGATGGTGTTTCGAGAGGGAACAGCTCTATTCCGATGAATGTTGAAGTGGCGACGAAACTCACGCGGTACAACGGTGACCGACTCATTATTACGGACGAAACAATCATAAGCGAAAACGCGGTGCTCCACCGTCCAAGGCTCCATGACGACAACTGGTAAAACAATGCTAGGAACTCACGAGTCACATGCCACCCTCCCCACCTCTCTCGTAGACGGAGGGGGAGAGTACTACCCATCTCAAAAACGTCCGTCCTCTCTGCCGGACCCTGTATATATATATATATATATATATATATATATATATATATATATATATATATATATATATATATATATATATATAGTTCGTTGTTCATATTTATACATAAGTATATATTCGGGTGTTAGTCAACAAAGTTCTAAGTTTATCTCAATATTTTAGCTCTAGTGAATCAGAAGAAGATGATTTTGAGGGAGATAGTGACGATAGTTTTGTGGGAAGAAAAAGTTCCCGCCCTGTTAGGAGGTCTACAAGAGCAAGAATAACTAGATATGATGCCGACTTCAGTAAGTTCTATTTCTATATTTGTTTTTAGCAAATGCTCCAATTTTATTTATTGATAGAATATGTAATTAGCTTATACAATTAATGTAGAACACTTGGTTTAATTTCTTCTGAAAAATTATGATTTGTATTTGACATAATATGTTCAGGATGTTAACCCATTTTTAAGAGAATTAAAACTGGAGTTATACTCTTGAAAATGGGATAATGTCCCAGAACATAGTTTGTAAATTTGCATTTGTTATGTTATTAATTTTATACATTTTGTAACTATTCACTTGATGGCTACGCTACCAATTCTAGAACTTTATTTGGAGTCGGAAATAAAGTTAATTTTGGCTATTGTTATTATTATTATATATTTCAAATGTTTCAGTGGAAATTTTAATATAAATTTAATATAATTCGTTTAATAATGTTCCATCAAGTGATCATCAATCAGTAAGATAGATTTTATTAATTAATAGATGAAAATTTTCAATAGTATTCCCTTTGAAATGTGCAAATTAGGAGCCCAGCAAAATAAATTTTCAATCAGTTGGTGGAATTTAGTTATTATAGCATCAGTAATATAATATAGATTAAAAAATGAGCTGCAGATTCTAGATATATAGATTCAACAAAAATATATTGCCAACTGAGAGAGATGTGTCAAGGAAATGAGATTTTTAAATATGTCTTATGCTTGCAGAAAATGAATATTATTTATTTTTGATTTATTATGAATGCATAGCTGCTTTTTTCATTGTTCATGATTTAAAATAAGAATTAATTCTACTTTTCCAGTAAATGATGATAGTGATAATGCATCTAGGAAAAAAAAGAAGAAAAAAGTTTTCTCCGATGATTCTGAATCAGAAGAGAGCGATGATTGGAGGGGCAGGAAAAAGAAGTAATAGTTTCTTCACATTACAACGAACTACCTTCTAATATTGTATACTTTCAGGCAGCGCAAGATGTCTCCATTCAAAAAATCTAAAAAGAAGAAGAAACGATTTGATGATTCCGATTTAGAAACTTACAGAAAGAAAAAACCAAAGATTAAATATGGCATCGATAGTGATGATGATACTAAAGGAAGAAGAACGAGAGGAAAGAGGACGAGCTATTTAGATACTTTAGGATCTGACAGCGAAGAGGTTTGTAACATTTTAGGGTATTTTATCATGCTAGTTAATTTTCCCATAATTGTCCATTGTTGAAAAATTTCATAATGGGAAACAATTCAATACTGATGAACATGTAGTGTTGACCTTTTCTTCTCAGATCTTAATTTGTTGAATCATTCTGGAAGTTCATTATAGGTAATGAATAAACTGTGAATGTCATTCATCTAGACTAGATGTTTCTACCTTTTAATGTTTTCACTTATTCAACAGCACAGGTCGGCGGGTAGCATTCAGCATAGTACCAATTTTTGTACTTCCAATAGTTGCACATGTAATATGATAAATAAAATAATTCAATATTTGGTTCAAGCGACATATATCCATACATTTTTCTTGTGAACCAGTAGGTTATTATCTAATGGAAATGTAGATTTCTACTGTAATCATCGAATATAAAATTTAATTTGCTATTCAAATATTTAAAATTTTTGAAGAATGGATTTCACAATAAAAATTTCTATTTGTTATACTTTTCATGATTTTTGTATAATGTACATTACATTAAAACAGTATATCTTTACTTTCTATCAGGAGGCATTGAAGAAAAAATCTAAGGACAAAAGTGAAGACGAGGAATATGTAGCAGAAGATGAGGAGAAAGAAAGCGAAGATGAATTCGATGCGCCGCTTGAAAAAGATAGTGAGGAGAATGAAGAGTCTCGAGAAGGCATGAAAGCAAATTCAGATAACAAAAATTCAGATTCAGAAGAAGAAGCTCTTATTGTAAAAAAATTGAAAATAAACAAGAAAAGAGCTTTCATTGATAGTGAAGATGAAGAGGAAAATTCAACCGAAATACCCCAGAAAATTGATTCTGAAGCAAAAGTTGAAAAATCTCATTCTGACATTGTTGAAGAACCTGAACTTGATAAATATGATCAAGTTGTTCCTAAGAAAAATGATGATATAAAATCCGTAGAAAATGAAGAAATGGTAGCTGTCAAAAACGACGATGTCATGCCTGAGAAAAGCGAGGAAACACGTCAATTAGAAAGAAAAGCATTAGAAAAACCACCTTCTGTTGTGGTACCAATCTTGAATGTAGAGAAATTGAAAGCATGCGGAATAACTCTAACGAAGGTTTCCAAGGAAAAACTAGAGGATTCACTGAATACAGATGATGCAAAAAGTCCTTCTAATCTTATGGAAATTGGTGTAAAACCTGTAGTCCCCACTTTGATTCAAAAAAATAAGCAGAGTATACCTCCAGTTGCTGTCGAACGAATTGAGAGAAATTTAGAGGGTTTCAATAACGAAGAAGTAGAAAAAACGATGGATAATGAAGAATCTAATAAACAGTTCCAAATGACATCTACTGAGGTACGATCCAATTTAATAAAAGAAGAATTTGATTCCTCTCCAGTCGTAGATGAAACAAAGAATTTCGTAAAGTCTCCATTTTCTATAATGAGTAATAGGAAGCTTGGGGATAATAGCTTGAAAAAATTTAGAACTGGAAGATTTTTCAACATGAAGACTCCCCAGGAACCCCTAATGAGCAGGTCTGTTTCCCTGGGGATGAGTAATGATGACAACGATGAATTATCGGAACCGCCCGGAGTGGCTTTGCCACTTTTCTCAGAAATTGGACCTAGTAGCATTCAGAGCATCCCTAAATCAAGTATTATAAGTCGTATTCCTAGAAATTGTACTCCTCCCCCTATAGGGCATAACCGGATCATGCCAATGATTACTCATAATGTTGGCCCAGTAGCTCCTCAAGTTTCCTTACCTATGAATGTACCAGTTAATTCGCCATATCCTCAAGTTTTGAATAGTCCCGCAGGAAGACTTAGTAATTCGGTAGGACCCACATTAGGGCCTACTTCAATTTCTAATATTCCCAACAGTACAAATAATCCTGTAGGTGGCCCTACTGCCCCAAATATTCCTGTGGTTGTTAATATGCCACTAGTTCATAGATCGAAGTCTACTACGCCTCCAAGTAGTATTAGCCCTGATGGCACACCAAAGAAACGAAGGGGAAGAGGTAAGAAATTTCTTTATTAGAGTCTACATAACTGATTTAACAAAACCTTCATGTTATGGATCAAAATATAAAATGACAAGTAGACATCCTGCAGAGTATATTTAAAAAAAAAAGTTTCTCTTTATTTGAATGATAGAATAGTTTCATATTTTTAGCACTTTCAGGAAAGGGCAAGAAAACGTTGGCGGCTGAAGCCGCAGCAGCGGCGGCAGCAGCTGGTCTTCCTTTACCTGAAGCAGTTAAGACAAGTCCAAATAAATCACTGACTCCAAATATAGAAATAGCGAGTCCGCCACAACCTTTTTCTCAGAGCCAGCCAGCTCCATCTGTGATAACTCGAATGTTACAAAGCAGCCCTGGAAAGGGCGCTTTTCCCGTTGGTCGAATTAGACCCAAACAGTTCGCTATGATGCCTGATGTAGATAACGAGAATGAAGGTTCAAGTTCTATGGATTCGCACGGTGATGGTTCTCTTAAAGACGTGCCTCACCCCCCACGATCTAATCACCCTCCTGGACAGTATAGTAAGTACAGACGTGTAATAATAATAATAATAATAATAGGTCTTTATTTCAATATCAAGCTATCATATAATATAACACTTATTAACAGACAGTTGAAATGAAATAGTGTCACAGCCTGGGATTAAATCACTCCACTCAAATAATCTTCAACAGAGTAGGGTTCCATTCTTAATAGTAGGTCAAACACCCCTTTTTTGAATTTATGCAAATCCGTCTCCTTGCGTAACCATAATGGTAATTTGTTAAAGTACTTGATGTGCTCTATTCTGTGTTAGCCAGATGATGCTTAGGATATAAAAGCGAATCACCTCTAGTACTGTATGTGGACGCGCCAAGCTCAATACCGTAATTATTCTTGAACAAGAACAGTAAACATTCTTGAACGTGAATAGCGGGGATTGTAAGAAGCTGCTGGATCGGAATATGCCCCTACATGAGTCCCCTGGCTTCCTCCGTGTCATAATTCTCAACACTCGTTTTTGGATTTTCATAATCTCATATAGTGCAGACGAGCAACCATAGAAGATAATACCATATCTTACTCTTGATTCGAAGACACCATGGTAAACCATCTTTAGGGAATCTATCTCAAGATATTTCGCCAACACGCTTATAGAATAACATACTGAGCTCAGTTTTTTACATGTTTCTGCAATGTGAGTTTTCCAACTTAAGGTTTCGTCGAGGTGTATACCAAGGAACTTACTGGAATTTGATGTTTTGATTGAGTAAGACTCACCAATTTTTATTTCAGCAGGAGTTTCGATACCAAAGTGATTCGTTTGGAATAGTACTATGCTGGTTTTATCAGCGTTTAGAACTAACCTATTGCTAGAAAACCAGGTGGATGCTTTCTGCATTACGGGGCGTATAATGTTCATTACCTCTGGGTATGTATCAGCTCTTACCAGAATATTTGTATCGTCGGCATAATTGGACATATCTGCTCCTTGTGTGTCCTCAAGGATAGACCCCAGATCATTGGCGAAGATGATGAATAAAACAGGCCCGAGAACACTGCCCTGAGGAATTCCAAGAGTCAAAGGTGCCTAGCTGGATATGTAAGTCACACCCTCTTTGGTGACCGAGGTTTGCTGTGTGCGTCCAGATAGATAAGACTTGAACCATGCAAGGCCAGGTCCACGCACTCCGTACCTTTCCAGCTTTTCCAAAATATAATCGTGATTCAATGAGTCGAACGCTTTGGATAGGTCCAAAAATAGACCTATCACAACTTCCCCATCTTCAAGAGCCCAATATATGTTGTTTAGGAAGTCAAAGATAGCCGTTGTCGTCGACTTATCTCTTATAAAACCATGTTGATAGGAGTTGATATCTTTCAATAAGTTGCGGAGTCTTCTACTGATTACTACCTCGATGATCTTGGAAAGCGTAGACAGCAATGCTATAGGTCTATAATTTTCTTTATTTTCCTTGTCGCCCTTTTTAAAAACAGGTATAACAAGTGCATGTTTCAGGACATCGGGGAAGATACCATATTTTAAGGAATTGTTTATTATATGACAGAAAGGACCTATCGTTTCTTGTACCGCATGCTTTATTGTTGTTATGGGTAAACTATCGATTCCAGAAGACGATTTGTTTTTGAGGGATTTCAAAATATTAGTTAATTCAGACTTGCTGGTTGGATAAAACAGGACCGATTCATCTCTATATTTAATATTATGATTAAATTCATGTTGTGGTAGTGCAGCAACAGCTTGGTGAGCTGCTGTTGAAAAATAGAGATTGAAGTCTTCAGCAACAGTACTAATGGGCCCCGGCACTTGCATGTTTGTATCTTTGGAGATACCCTTTATTTCGTTAACTATAGACCACATTGATTTTGACTTGTTATCAGAATTTTTAATTCTACTACGATATCTATCTATCTTATTATTTCTTAGTAGGAAATCATACTTTTGTTTTTCTTTTTTGTATTGCTCGTTGTAGTTTTCATTGAAATTTTTACAAACATATAAGATATCCAAGCGTTCTTTACAATTCTTAATAGTGGCACTATGCTCAATATACGGAATTGGCTTGTGTCTAAGAGTTTTAATTGGGCTGGTACGATTAAAGATGTCTTGGTATACCGTAAGGAAATATCTCCATAGTTCGTTCACCTCCGAGTTATTGAGTTCATATAACCTATTCCATTTAGTAACGTTTAATGCAGTCTTAAACTGTTCCAAATTTTTTGCCTTCATTATTCTTCTCGGTTTTATACTATTCTTGTAATTAGTAATATTAATGGTAACCTCCAATAATTGAGCGGTGTGGTCTGAGATATGTGTGTATACCACTTCAGCCTTCACCTCTCTGTTATTTATAAAAATATTGTATTGTGTAGTAGGAGTGAGTTCTTTGAAAATGTCGATATAGCGCTCGAGCGGTTTATAAATGTTCATTTAAATATTGAAGCATACATTTCTTACGAACAGCCGTTCTTTCATTATTGGAACGAAGTTTCTTACGGCATGCTTGGAGGAGATAGGGATTTCACTGCGGGACCAAACTGAAAATAATGTAAAACTAAAACCGTAACGATAAAACCGTAAGAATGTGACTCGCACAAGGGAGTAGCGTATAATACCTTTCTATTTCTCTCTCTTTCTTTCCGTTCTCTCATCCCTTCTCTTTCCAATCGCCAATGCATAGTATATACTTATGAAACGCTTGGCAGATGTGAAACATCGAAATAATTTTGTATAAGTTATATGCATAAAAGAACAGATTACGACAGGAATCAGATATTGCATAATGAAAAGATAAAGCTTTACAAATTTGTTCAATAAAATAATGACTACGTATTGTAGATTTATATTCAATTATATAGCGTGGTGATACGTTACTCTCTCGTAATATACACTCTTGCGTCTGTATTTTACATTGCATTGTGGTCTGTACCTTAGTGCCGTATTTCTGAGTTCGAATCCCAGAGGTGACTCCTGGCTTTTTTCATCTTTTTATTTACAATCTCGTAATATCTCTTAGCCCCACATTTCAATATCAATTATTTCAACTTGGATTAGTATTGGTAGTATAAGTTATCACTTCTGTCGTACGCCCCGACACGCACATGTTTCGTTTCTGCAAATTGTTGTCCTTCTATATAGTGATGTAAAATACCCGGGTATTAAAAACTCGGGGTAAATACCCTGGGTATTTACCCGGATTTACCCGGGTAAATACCCAAAATCCATAAATACCCGGGTATTTTGGGTATTTATGAAATCGATTGAAATTCATTTATATTTACCTCTAAATATGTTATTGTTATCATTACATGATAAATTAGCATAGTCTATAACACCTTTTACAGTAACTTGAAGCTTTGCTAGTACCTTTTATTTAATGATTTAGCACTTTTTTTAAAATAATACATAAAGTTTCTAAATAAGCATGGGGTTTCGTGTCTCAAATCGAGTAACATCAGTTAAATTTAACTTACTAAAAAATAGTATATTAAAAAAGGCTGTGGCTATTTCAATTTTTATCATTTTATAAATTTATAACCAATTAAATAACATAAACAAAATTATTTTACTTTCGGGGTTGGTAGGGGAGAGGGGGCTGGGCGTGCAGTAATAAAACAAGCCTGGGATTGAGAATGCTAGAAACTGAACACTCCCTATGAAATGAAATCAAGACAACACCTCATCAGAGAAATAGTGAACCTAAACCTACTTCTACTGTTATTAAATTATGATAGTTAAAATTTTTATTGTATAAATGGCTTGGAAGGCTAGACAGACCTAAGGCCTGATTGACATAGGCAGAATACTAAAAGTAATTATTATTAAATTTTTCTGTGTTACCGCTTAGTTGGAAACAATAATATATTTGGATAAACCTACTAAAAAAATGTATCTCCTGTTTTTTGGTCTAACTTAATATAATTTTGAAAGATTTATTGTGCTATAGATTCAAATGTTTTGTTTTTGTATCACAAGTTTATGAAATTAGTTTTTTTATTTTGATACCATTGATACCAACAAAAGATCTAGAACAAAAATATTATTAAATCCTGCCATCCTACAGATTGAATTTTAATTATTTTCTTAAGTTGTTTACACATAGGCCACTAGTCCACTACTAGGTTAAATTTTCCTGTCTTTCTAAATAATAATTATTACTTTACAAATTATTTTTCTTCACTTTCAATAAAATAAATTCATCTATCTATCATAGAAATTAAAAAATCATAAGTAGTCAGGACCAGTGCGCGACCAGAGTATTTATGCCGATTATGCTCAGACCTGGGTATTTATGGCGATTATACACAGAAGTAAAATGCTAGTAGTGACCATATGAAATTTTGTTTAACACATTTTATCATCATTTTACTATCCTTACAGGGTAATAATTGCAAAAAAACATCTCAATCTTCTCTAACTTTAATAAAAATTATAAATACCCAGTTTTTGGGTATTTACCCGGGCCTGGGGTAAATACCCGGGTAAATACCCAATTTATATTTACCTACCCACTGGGTATTTACCCGGCCCACATCACTACTTCTATATTATCCGAAGGAACTTCGTTCCTACCTGGTGTCCCATGACATCGTTTCTTATTATATTAATTCAAAACCTTTAAAAAAATATGGAATAAGACACCACAAAAATATTATTATTTCCATTTTTTTTTGAGTTTATTTATTTCTGACCTCGAATCAGTTTCCTGGTACTGAGGTCTAAAATTTACAAAAATTATAACATAATATAAACTCCATTTAAAACATAACATAATATACACTTTCTTATTAAGATAAATTATCCAAAGTTCACACTTTTTACAATTTTGAGTTATATTGATTGCGAATATGTTATTTATGTATTTCCTCAGGTCATGGCCTAGTTTTCGATGTCTTCCTTCTAATACACTTTCTGGTATAGAGTTGTAGGTTTCAGTGCTTCTCTGGTATGGCGACTCCTGTCCCTTCTTGGTTCTAGAGTACGGATTTCTAATCACTTGCATTGACCTCACATTATAATTGTGGATACCCCTTGTATACTTTATTACAGTATTTGATTTTAATGTCTTGTTTTTAATGCCATGAATAAGTTTAGTCTGTTCTAGACCTGTGTCGATCGATCATTTGTCTAGACCCGGGTCGATCATGACCCACTCGTATGGTGATCGAGTTAAAAAGATTCGATCATTTGGGTTACCGGTCGCCGGTCGCGGTTTGTAACGAATATATCAGCATGTCATTGATTTGATCTAAAACTGAATTCGATCACGACGCGATCGATCGAGTTCGCGACCCAAAAAACTGAGAGATCGACAGGTCGCGACTCTTCTACGCGAGCGTTCCTGAAAAAATCGGCTGCTTTTGGATTACGTGTCAAAACTCAAAACAACACGAGAAAGAGTGCGATGAATGAAAGCATGTAAACGATTGTATCAGCAAGCAATTATTTATATACTGTTGTGTAAAAACATATGAAAATAAAGTGCAATTTGGTTAGTCTTGTCAAGTAAATCGGGATCGGGTTAAATAAGATCGGGTCTTTTAGAAATTCGTGATTCGATCACTCGTGTATAGGTTGCGATCGAATCAAAAAGATTCGATCAATCATGATCGACACAGGTCTAGTCTGTTCCATAGTGATTAATCGTTTTATTGTTAAGATGGGGCGGTCCTTGTACAAACTTTCACCAGGTGTTGAGTATTCCAGTTGGAAAAGTGCATTGATGGCTTTATTTTGCAGTTTCTGCAGTTTATTGATGAGATATCCGCTTGCACTTTCCCAACAAGGCATAAGGTATCGTAAGTGCAGTTCAATAAAGCTGTTATACAGAAGGTATCTTGAACTATCATTTAACTGACGAGAGCATCTTCTTAAAACTCCAATAATAGGAGCGATTTCTTCAACTATATTGTTTATGTGTGCATTCCACACTAATATGCTGGATATTATTAGTCCGAGATATTTTTACTTCAGTTAGTATTTTTTTATCCAATTTTTGAACTGAATCACACTTTTTTTCCCCCTTTTGAGTTATGGCATTATACGCCGTTTTGTCAACATTTATAGACAGTTTGTTGTAACACAGCCACTCGTAATAAATTTTAAGATTATTGTTCATTGTTTGTTCTAATTCTTCCTTTTTATCAGCCGAACACACTAAAACAGTATCATCTGCGAACATAAAATACTTGCACTTTAGACCAACAAACTTCAATTTTGTATTACTTGAACTCATTATTAATTAATATTGCAATTCAAAATATTTTTTTCGTAAAATTGAACGTTATCTTTTCGACTTTTTCAGAAACCAGAGTTTAATTTCATTACATTGAGAAAACTTTCTTGTTTTTTCTTACTTCAGACGCATTTATATTACTTGAAATAATACACTTTTATTAGAGAACTTATAAATATATCTACATGATATTGTTCTTTTCTTTTAGCTACTCCAGTCTCCAGTCAATTTCCACCAAGTTACTATCAAAAACAAAGTCATGGTCCGCCTGCTTATCACCTTCAGCGACTGGTGCAACCATCAATGCATTCTTACCCTCCACACCCCCCTCCAACCTCTATTGACCCGGCGTCTCACAATTCTCCAGCGTTGAGTCGGTCTCCGTTAAATCAACAACCTGTAAATCAACCACCGATGAATCAGCCAACTATAAATCAACCCATGAATCAGATGAATCAATCATTGGTTAATCAACCTCCAATAAATCAACCTACTATCAATCCGCCTCCTATCTCTCAAACTCCCATCAATTTGTCGGGCACTACTCCACCTCCAATGGGACAGTATAGCAGTACTTCTCCTGGTTCCAAACCGCCGTATGACCCGTTGGCTCATCGACCATCATCATATGGCAATACGAGTTCGGGTTACGGTTACGATTATAATGCGGCAGCTACATCCAACATAAACACCGACGAGGTAGTACATCCGACGTCCTACGAAAATCCTACCGCATATTCTGAACAGTATGAGAACTCCGGATCGAGTTTAGATACTAAGAACATCGAGGACGAACCCAGCGGAGAGTTCGGTGGCTTGGTCTCCTATTTCTCGAGCCAACACGAGGACGATTTGGATTCATAAGGAATTAGGGTAAAAGTTTGAACACACGGAATTCTTTCTTCGCGCAAGAATTTGTGACATTAAATATCCCCTATATGAAAACTTCCAGAAGGAAACATCGGTGATTGATGTACTGTTTCCTAAGAAATGAAATAGATGTTGTATGGGAAGCTGTTAAATAAATGAACATGGTAATCAATGCTTCTTCTAAATTACAAAAAAGCGCTCCTTTCATTCGCATTTTTTGAATGCCAAATTGGCATTATGTATTTTCATTTGCATCTTATAAAATATAAACAGAATTACTACTTTTTTTAGTTATTTGTCAAATTTAACAGTGATTTTGAAGTATAAATTTTGAGTTACTCATTCGTTTATATAACATGAAGAATAATTTGTTATGGAGAAAATGTTTTCATCATTACACATAAATTACCGTAAGAGTTTTACATTATGGAAAAATTTCACTACAAATAAGGGATGTACACAAGATAATAGACATCTTACCATTTTTGTCAAACCATTTGTTCTTTTGGTTTTTGAATAATGTTCAAAGTTGTACATGAAGGTATACTAATTATATATTTTTACCATTTCTTGATATTTTGCTAAACCAAATCATGCAAAAATTGATAAGAAAATTTGAAGAATAATAAAACCTTTTTTATTGAGATTACTTCATGATTTACCTTTCTTGTTTAATACAGAATTTGATATTAATCATTTAAGGAAACGCATAAGAAAAAAATTACAACTTTTTGACCTCCCTGATGTTAAACTTTGATATTAAGTAGATTATCCTCTTCATAACAAGATGTAATGTTAACTATAATCTACGATTAAATGATACAATTGAGAAGTATTATACCACATATTGAAACATAATTTGATGAACTACCACTATATGTGTATAATGTGTACTTTATGCTAAAGTAACGAAGCATTGAGAGACGAGATTAGATTTGAACTAAAAGTATTCTAGATAAAAATATAATTTAACTAGAGCTGCTTTTCTGTACATATTTGATTATATTAATTGAGAAAGTGATAAAAATCAATATTGCAAAAATTTCACAACTGACATTCTTATAAATTGTCTGAAGTATAAAGATGAGGGATTTATGAATAATTTTATAACGAAATTTAATTGAGAACCCCGTCCTAGTCAAGTAACTGAATTATTTCAATGAGTCAAATATAAATGGAAAATATTTCTTTATTTAAAGTATTGAAGCTTATAAGAAGTTAATTATTATTTCTATGATGAATATTCAATAAATGTAAAATACTAAATATTTTGTCGATGTATTTGTTTACTTTTGAAAAAATAATATTTCCTATGAGTGCTTAATTTTGAAGAATATATTAATTCCATTATTATTGAGAAACTTGCGTAAGTTAGGATTTCAAATGATTCAATGGTTTTACTATTTATTGAAGGGTATACATACTTGATAGCTTCTGTATAACTTTGTGAAGTTTTTTCATTCCATTTTATTTCTTACAAATCTCGTCTCCCATCTCTACCTATATATATATATATATATATATATATATATATATATATAATACACATATTAAAAAGAACTTTTAATATAATGTACAAAATTCCGGCTCTATTTAAAAGTTGTAAATATTTGTAAATATCGAATATTTTAAAATTTCTAACATAAATTATAATTATATTGTATTCCAAAATATAATTGGATAATAACGAATATTATTATATTATAGATGATTGTAATTGAGAATGGTAATATTTAGTATAAATTGAAAACTGTATAGTGTAAAATCGTTTGTAAGATAGAATTTGTGCAATTGTAACGGTTTGTATTTATTTGAATGTGAAGATTTATTCCTTGTCAAGGTTTTTAATTTTATATATTTCTCTTGTTATATGTAAAAGTGCGACAATGTGTTTACATATTTTTTATGTAATTATTTGAAAATTATTTTTAATAAGTATTAAAGTATCTACATATAAACGATCTCATTTATTTCTTTATAAAGTTGATGTGATAATTGAAATAAATTCGGAACATCAATAATACATAATAATTAAGGGGTGATGAGTGTGTAAGGGGTAAACATTAATTACGTGAGGTGTTTAGAGGGGTGGGGGAAGGAGGTCGGGCGAAATCTCACTCGTGGGGGAGGGGGTGGTCTCGACAAATATCACGTAATTTTTGTTTTTTCAAGAAACAGTAGAAAATTGCGAGAAAACTGGTTTAATTAAGTAAAAAATGTTTTTCCACTAAAATATGGCTAAATCATATATAATAATAATCATCGCGGTTTAATTATGCACTGATAAAAGAATTTATCAACTATGAATAAATTCATTTGTTCGGAAATAATTTATTCATTTATTAAATATGAACAAGTATTTTTCAATCATTATTCGTTAACTATTAAAAAAAAATACGCTACGATGTGACGATTATTCATAAAAAAATAATGCCATATCCTTTTATAATAAACATACGACGCACTTATGATTTTCACTAAAAAAAAATTCTGTATGACTTATTACAACTATTATTTTATTATTAATTTTATTTTCTCTATTTGTATAAAATATTACTAATTTACTTGAACTTATAGAATTTTTATTGAAGTTATGGCGGAATAAAAAGTGTAGTCACTCTTGAGATCATACATGAGTCTCCGTGGTTTGAATTAGAGTGAATATTCTTCAACTAATTTCAGTAGTTCCTATTAAAGTATTTTATTATTAAATCTCATTGTGATTCTATGCTACGTCATTAAAAATCTCTCTCCAATACTAGTCTAGAAAAAATTATAAGAAAATTGCTTTTCTAAATGAATATAATGGACTCGAGCACAGTTTAACTCATTTACATAACAAATACGCATTTTGAAAAATCTCACATGAGATTCTAGGAGGGGGAGGGGGTCGAGCTAAATCTCACCAGGGGGGGGGTAGCGAAAAATCGCAAAAATTATCTCACGTAATTAATGGATAAGGAGATTGGGTTTAGGCAATATTAGGGAGTTTTTGAGTTTCTATTTAAAGTCTACGTAATTATCGTAAACCGCTTTGTTGAGTTTGCGCAGAACGGAAATAGTATATTGTACAACGAGCATGGAATGACATGCATTTCCTACGAGTATGACGTTTGCAGCACGAGCCGCAGACGAGTGCGGCAAATCATACGAGTAGGAAATGGTCATTCCATGCGAGTTTTACACTATACTTTTTCTACGAATGTTACTGTCACATAAAATGGGTTAAGTAATATTTTTCCTTTTAAGATTTAAAAAAATGTCAATCTGACGTTCCACAAAAAAACACGCGGCGCCGGTTAACGCCATCTTTGTAAAAATACCCGTGCACAATGTGAACTTTGTAGTTCACTCACCATGGTGACAGAAGCACAATGAAAATAGGTATAAAACAATGCACTATGTTCCGCAATTACTTTTGAACATAGAATGATGGTTTTTATTGACATTCGTAGAAAAACGTTATTAACGGGTTGAAGATCCAAAAAGAGATTTTGAATTCAAATTTATTGCGAACGTCAAATAAGTATAACCTCTCTTGTGTTTTTATATTATTTTTTGTCGGGTGATTTTTCCAATTTTCATTCACCTATTATTAGCGTTCTTTGGGTAAATTATCATGGAAGATGTAATAGACTATATAGCGATCAGGCGCGGGGGAGTGGATCATAATTTAATGAGAGGTATAATCTTACATAACATCTTTGAAGAGGAACAAGAACGTGAAAATATTGATGGAAACATACCCGGATTCGATTTGTATAATATTGAGGCCGAAGAGGTGAAAACAAGTTTCCGTTTTCAAAGGGAGGATTTGCCACGGTTATGCCAAACTTTGCAGATACCAAACCCAATAATTACACGATCTGCACATAAAGCAACTGGTAAATGCAACAGTTTGTAGTAGTAATTGTGATTAATTTGGGCAAATATATTTCTTAGGCATCGAAGGCTTATGTATTTTACTGTTCTCATTGAAAATAATTTTCCTGTTATAAGGGAAATGTGCTGCTGAATCACTGTGCAAATATCTGGTTTTTCAAATGGATTATTACTAAGAACAACTCTAAGTAGTAACAGATCCTCCATGCCTGTAAATCGTAGTCTTTTTTGTAAAAGTGGCATTTTTTCAACTATCGTGGCAAGTGAACAAAAACCGTTGAAAAAATATCAATATTAGCCGGCCAATTTACACAAATAAACAAACCAAAATAGCACTGTGACGTGTGACATAACCAATAAAAATACGGAAACTGTCAAAACATCAGATCTCGGACTCTATTGATGGTTGACACATAGTAAGAAATAACATTTTTTGCGAATTTTTAATACAAAGGAAGAAGTTTGGAACGAATTAGCACGATAGTATATATGATATTAGTCACTTATCATAGTTCAAATAGTCTATTTTTATTTAGTTTGTAACAATTTAACACAAGCGCGTTTAAACTTGTCAACACCGCGAATATAACGGACGTTTATTAAGCGAACGTTAAGGTTGATAACGTAGTACGTTATCGGTTAATAATCGTCTCGGACGGTCTCGGTAATTTCAAAGCTCTTGCGCATGCTTAGAATAACCGAAAACGTAATTTACGTGTAAATTTAGGGTTTCGTAAACTCCATATTAAGTAATCGAAAATTTCGTATGAAACCCAAGATGATTATATTCTAATTGAATTTTTTTTCTTGTAGTTCATGATTGAAACTTTATAAACTGTATTCATTTCACGTAGGTACCTACAATTCATATCTTCTATATAACATCTTGCCTCTCCGGGCCCATTGGCTGGAAACACCCTTGTTTCCAGGTCTTATTTTGAAATCTCTTTTGCTTAGTTTCACTTGGTAGATATATATCCAAAGTGAATAATATTCCTTTGTAGAAATATGGCAAATCACGTTTGCTCTAGCAAGAAAAAACCGTATTTACTTCCCATCAGATTATTCAATTCGTTATTTCTTCCCATGCAGTTACGTCATACCACCTTATTAAATGATAAAAATTCGCTAAGCCAATTGTACTTGATAAGGTTATTTGAAGTTATATAGTTTTTGTTCAACGTGGTAGATATATCTATGGAAGTTTTATCAAACCCAGACTTGATGTGTTTTTCCGGAGGTAAAGCGTCAACCTGTACCTATTAAGGCAGCTCCACACGCAAAAACCGAAGGCATGCCTCGAGGCGCAAAAACTCAAGAAAAACCTGTATGTGTGTATGGGGAATTTTGTTGAGGTATTCCTGCGGAACTGACGCCTGGATGCGGGAAATTGTAATACAAAATCTCATTCGTTTTGCCTCTCCTCTCTTCGCCTAAAGGCGGATCGGACTGTGTGGAGGGGTCAGTGGCTGGTCTCAAGGAGATTCAGTTGTACTAGTTGTGAATTGTGTTTGATTGAATCTAATTTTCTTGTAAAATCATGGTTTAGTCTTTAGTCCACAACTTTAGCTTAACTTTTTTTTCATTACTCTTGATAGCTAACAGTAAACCAACAACAGCAAGAGTATCATCTGTTGACGCCATTGCGCGAACACACAAACTGGAGTGCCTTAAGGCGGGCCTCTGTATATTCCCCCTTTTTAAGGTTCGACTCAAGGCATGCCTTCGGGTTTTCCGTTGTGTACGGAGCCGCCTTTAAAGATGCAATTGTTTTTTAACTTTAGAAATGAAATGTGTTCGTCTAATAAATGTTTGATAGTCGTGTAATAAGTGGTTGAAATATGAATATTATTAAAAGATTACCACAAAACGAGCCAGGTATGAGAAATCCAAGACCACTGGTATCAGATCCGGCTGAAGATAATTTGCCTTGGGCAAATAGTCTTCTGTAGCTTCCTGAATAGGGGGTTTTCAGTGAAAAAGAAAATAAACTGATATACCTATCAAAATGTCAGCTTTTTAATAGCTTCAATTGACTGCTCGCTGAACACTTGGTGAAACATTGTTCAAAATTATAAATCGACTAATGTTAAACAGTTGATTCCACTAATTTGGTATATTTACTCGACATATATGATTTAGGCTACTAACCCAACATCAAGAGTTTTCTAACTGAACGTGTAAAACTATTGATTATAACCAATAGTCCGAAATATGTATGCTAAGTCAAAATACAACTTTTAGTGGAATCAAGCCCAATGTTTAACTTTAATTATTTTATAAGTTAATACTTTTGCTATACACTACCCCGACTATCGATATTTTAAAAAATCAAGTGGATGTTGTGGGATTTTTGTTCTTGAAGTCACCGTCAATATCAAAGCATATAGAAACGTTGACCTACACGCGCAAACCCCTTGCACATTTACTTACCTCACCATTTTACATAAAAATGTAGAATTAGAAAAATTTTCAAATAGTATACATATTGTATAATTTTACCTTTTTGAAGATTTCTTAAAAACTTTATGTGAAGAGAAAAAACTATTTTGATTACTCTTAGAATTATTTTTCTCATTTTGAGTAAAACCATCAATTTTTAGCTCCATTTCATAACAATTTTGACCAATATTGTTGTCTTCATGAAGTTTTACATACACAAACAAGAAAGTGTTTTCGAAGATATGTATCACTTTTGGGGAAATTTTATTTTCTGGCTTTATACACAAAATATCTTATTATTACAAAAAAGTGAAGCAGAATACAGTTTAAAAGATGTATGCTTAATTTTAATTTTTATAGCTCATAGCTATTTGAATCCTTTTTTTGAATCGAAGTAACCTCTACTTGATGGAAATTCATATTAAGAAATAAGAACACGTTTATGTAAATTTAATTTCCACTATATTTACAATTAAATGCTAATTGTTACGACAACACAGTGTCTTCGTTAGATTTTGTTAAACTGATTCTTCTAATAGATATTAATAACAGGGGGTTGTATTTTTGATTCCAGGAACGGTATAACCGGTATTGACTTATTTGGAGTGGTTAATTATTAAGAAGTTTCAAATACCAGGTTTAGTAACGGGGAATAACCAAGTTCAGTTTGCTCATAGAGTAAAAGGTATGAAGATTTATGTTTATTTTTGAGACTTATTAGCGGTATGTAAAATTTTTAAATTATGGACAGACACACATGATTTCAACAATAATTTTAAAATTTTACATACCGAAAATAAGTCTAAAAAATTAAATTTATTAGAATCTATGGAAATTTCAAAACATAAATCTTCAGATCTTTTACTCAATGAGCAAAACTGAACTTGGTAATTCCCCGTTATAAAACCTCTTAATAGTAAACCATTCCAAATAAGTCAATACCTGTTATAGTTATACTGTTCTTGGAATCATAATCCCAGTAAACACACTTAAATCTTATGGACGTTTTAAAAATGTATCAACTCGACGTAAATCATGTCATATGTACGTACAGTTTCGTCATGTATACGTCTTGTTTACGTATATAGGTGGTCATATGGGCACACTAAAGTATGTACAAAAGACACACGGTTTAGGTCATTTAATAACCAAAATAAGACGTAATTTAACGTTTTAAATATGTATTAATTACGTACATTCTACATTTCGTTTTGGTTATATGTACGTACATATTCGTATGTCTTAATGACCTAATTAAAAAATAATTTGTGACTATTTTTGGATGTCTAATATAACAGCTGGATGAATCTCTGAGAAGCTATCTAAATTCAATCAAGCTTCAAAATTCATCAAATTGTTGAATGTCATAATATATGTCATAATAATTTACCTTTACTTATGTTCTGATATTCATCAACATTTTGATGGATTTAGAAAGTATGAATATTATCTACCAAAGATCCATCAAACTTTTATATTGGATATCTTAAATAGCTAGATTATCTTTTATATAAGTTATAATGTTGGTAGGTGCTTAAAAAGGTTGATTTGTAATAATTATGAATAATGAATAAAAATGCATGTAATCTAAAAATAAAATGTATACTCTTAAAAAAAATAAAAGTATGAATAAAACATTGAAAGAGCAAACCAAAAGTAAAACAATATTCTTTAAATTCAAAATATGCTATTTTGTTACAAACCAAAGACTGGAAAAAAACGGGAAAAAGTTTAAAAATAAAAAATGTTCACATATGCTGATCAGTTCCTTTTTTTTAAATAAATTTTACACGGTCTGTGGATCTTCGCAACCATGAAGAAATACTCTCTTCTATAGCTTGATCTCCCTTCTCAAGTCGAAATGCTGCTTCTAAAATTTATCAAATAAATTAATACCAAAAAAATCTGATCAAATAAATGTAAAAATCACTTTAAAAAAGTGTTATTTCAAATGATACAGAGATACCATCTTGAGAAAGAGACATCAATTTTTATAGAACAGCATAGATCAATTCTCTCTGGAAAATAGTTGTTGAACTATAGGTTATCTTTAATTGTTGTTATGAACATAAAAATAATAAGTAACAACAATAAAAAAATTACCTCTTCTATTACTTGAACACCTTTTATTCTTCTTAAGATTTGGGGGTGTTTTTAATAGAGTACAGCAATTTATCTTCATCTGATGAAAATAATAAGCGCCTTGTTTTTCTCACCGGCCTCTGTTGTTCTTCTCCATCGGTCGTACCAACATCACTCGTTCCTTCAGCTTTTATGCACTTTATTAACCCGCCCGAATCATATTAGGATCCTAATCATATTTACTCACTTCCATAGAATTTATCTCACTGCATTTTGAGCATGGTAGAAATTAGCCACGGTTTGTAGTATTATTCTACAAACCGAGGAAATTAGCGGCATCGGAAAGCAAAAAAAGTTTGGTTATAGGTTCTTCTTTTTTATTTCTTATTCTTCTTCTTTATGTCTTATTCTTCTTTTTTCATCAAAACTAATGTCTGCCCTTGTTCTTATGAGTTACCATTTACAAACGTTTTGTTTAATAATTGAATATTTCTATTTGGAATCGCAAATGTTAGTTTGCTAGTATAAAATTTTTGTCTTTTCACTTCAAAATCTTAAAAGTGGCAGTGCATTCTTTTACATACCGAAGAGGGCATAGAATGTACGTACATAATATGTATTTCTAAAACGTACATAATACGTACAGAAATTTACATCTTTATTAGGCTCTTGCACCGTATATTATTAAACTAAGTTTAATGATAAACCGAGTTTAATTTGACATTTTCGCTTGTCAAATGTCAAATTAAACTTGGTTTAAGTTTAATAATATACGGTGCAAGAGCCTAAGACGTACATTTTAGAGACATGTACGTAACTCAGCCTAAATGACGTAAAAAGTACGTACATGAAACGTATGGTGTTTACTGGGTAAATACAATCCCGTTATTAAAATATTAATACCTATTAGTAGAATATTTCAAATGACATCTGTGATATATTTTAAGATTTAGTTTGTAACTAAATTTAATGAAGACACTGTGTTGTTCAAAGAATTATCATTCAATTGTAAATATAGTGAAAATTAAATTTAAATAAACGTGTTCTTATTTCTATTTAAATACTTTTCAAAGAAATGGAATCCATATTTATTATAGATTGTTTGATAATTAAATACACAGATAGAACTGAAATCGGTTTATTAAAAAAAGAACATCAGCGGGTGTATATCATTATTTTCTAAAAATGATTTTCACAATTTTTGGTCCTTAACAGATAAAATTCCATCGATTCGCGACATCTGCCGTATATTCGTGATATAGAAAAGTTATACCCTGTGCAATTCAGACTGAACGCAGGAGTTTTGTGCATAGACTTAGTCGAAGGAGAATATTTAGAAAGTCTCAGTCATTGATAGATAAAAATCAACCTAAGGAAGAGCAACAAGTTTATCTAGGGGGCCAACAGTATTTACAATAGGCCTAATTGTCAACAACAGCAGGATGTATTCGGCAAAAGCCGTCTATCACTAGTAAAATCACTAAGACTAGTAGTTAATGAAACTTCTACTCAAATAGCGCAGTTGTAAAATTATCAACTTAAAAGACTCCAAAATACGATCTTGAAGTAGCCAACATTAATAATATAGACATGCATTATTAGACATCTTCAATAAATTAAGACATGACTAGATTAGCTACGTTATGTAACTCCATTGTTATCAGATTATCACTTGCATATAAATACGAACATATATTAACTGTGATTCGTAATAGTACAGTTGTCTTTCAAAATTAACGTAACACTCATACACATAAAGGTATATTCCGACCAAACGGACTCGCTGATTGCCACGCTGGTTGTATATGTCTGTAAATTTACTTCTTTTGTAAGAAAATAGATTCTCATTTGAGACACACAATCTGTACGATACTCTAAAATTTTGCCAATCTAAACTTTCTGAGGCGAAACATTAGCCACTAGATTTAGTGTATATACTCACGTCCTACACTACGACTATGTTAATAAATGTACAAATTAGTCATAGAATTAATTCAACAATAACATAACGAAATTTACTGCATTCTAACACATTTACACAAGTCGAGAATTTTGGCACTTGATAACTTTCTATTGACTTAGACTTGATATGAATATGTTGGATTACAGTAAAGTTGTTTTATCTCAGGAAACATCAACTGGTTGATGACGCGATTTCTTATTGCCTCCAAAGGTGAACCAAGTACCCACTTTTCTGCCTAAGGAATGGGAGCTTTGATTTCCAGTGTTCAGTTGTAAAGTCGATCCCATGTAAGCAGAGTCATGCTTGAAGTTTTTGCTTGCTGAAAAATTAATTTTTATATTAATTTAATATAATTATTCAATGTGAAATTTGACACTACTGAGACCTTCACTTTACTATCGAATTTGCTACTAGTAATTCGAATTTATCACATCAAAAATTTATATTCTGGATGTGAAGTGCAATTTTGCTACCTTGAAATTTATTCGTCTTTTATTGAAAGTAATTTACATTTAGAATCAACTTAAAAATTCATTAGGTTTGCCAACATTCAATAACAGATCCTCAACTGTAAACACATAATTTTCCTTAAATTTAGAGAATGTAGATACTTGCTACTTGAGAATCTTTATATAATTGACTTAACATTTGTTATGTTTGAAGAGCACTATGGATGGACTAATCAAATAGATATATTAGATTATTATTAGACTCTTGCACCGTATATTTAAAACTAAGTTTAATGAGAAATCGAGTTTAATTTGACATTTTCGCTTGTCAAATGTCAAATTGAACTCCGTTTATCATTAAACTTAGTTTAATAATGTACAGTGCAAGAGCCTATATATAGTTTATGTAATAGCGATTAATGTTGTGAATCATAATCTGTTGCAATAATAAAATATAGTAGGTATAACTGAGAATATCATCAATCAGAATGTCCACTGTACAACTCTTCAAAATTGCAGACGACACCAAAATACACGACCGCATTTTTTAAGCATGCGCAGTGCAATAGAATTTCTGTACATTTTGACAGCAAATTGAATTGGCGGCAATTGCAACTGTTAAATTCAGTTAAATCCAATTGCTCTGTTCTGTATGTTTTGATTTGCATTTTTACATGTTTAAAATACACTTGATTTGTTTCTACAATTGTGCTGGTATTGATTAAGTTTACAAATAATTCATATTTTTTTAGATACTACTTTCAGGACGAGGACAGAATAAAAATGTGGGCCCATTGTTATAGGATAAACTCAGGTACCTACAGATTTATTTGGTTATTACAAAATAAATTAATTTTTAATAATAAAAATCATAAAACAATACTCTTAGTAACTTTTACTATTTAGGTATCAATACAAACATGGCAATAGAGAGCTTAAACAACATGCTGAAGACAAATCTACTCAGAAGAAAGACCTATGTAACGATTGAGAAACTGTTGGATACAATTGAGGATTTAGTGGATCTGAAAATGTGGAAAAGGGTGTTAGACTTCGTGAGGCCAAATGCTAGTAACTACCAGGACAGGATAATCATTAAGGCACACAAAAATAATGCAAAACAAGGCAGAGGTAACTAAAGATGCAGAGGTTTATGGTCAGTACAAGGTAAAATCTTTCAGTGATTCTAAAATATATATGGTTAGTTTAAGGAAAGTATGTGAGAGTGAATGTAGGACATTATACTGCCGAGTATGCAAAATTTGCATTCATCGATATGAGTGTAATTGTCCTGAGTATACTGTGAAAAATACCTTGTGTAAGCATGTTCACTTGGTACGTATGTATGAGGAGCACACGGACACTAACTCTGTTGCAGACGATATTGCAAAAACTTTAGGAGAATCCTCGACAACCAAAGCACAAAAAGAGATGGAAGTATGCCAGTTCATTGAAGAGGTAAGAAACCGCGAAGTAACATCAAATCAAGATGGAAAAGCCACAGACAGTGACAAGAGGGATGCACAGTTGAAATATTATTGCAATTGGGCAAAAGATCTTCAGGATGAAGATTTTGCTGTTTTTATCAACCACTTGCAGTTGGCAAAGAAGGACATAGATGTGAAAAGGTCTGAACTAACAAAGAAGAGGAAAATGGAAAAACAGGAATATTTTCCTTCAAATAAGCGGTCAAAAGTGAGAGAAATATAATTTGAATACATTTATTCTTTCTTTTGCTAGAAAATAAATTTACTGTGGGAATATTCTACCTATTTAATAATTTTATGTTAATATGGGTATAAAACATGATTTTTAGATTTTTTTCTTTTTTCAGAATTGATATTAGCAAAGTGGAATAGGCTCAAATTTTAATTGCATTAAGAATTTCCTTCTAGAATTGTTACCTGTATATCATATTGACGTTAAATAATAATTCAGAAAATCTTAGGCATGGTTTGCATTGCTACGCTATTTTAACTCACGAACTTTCGCACCTTAATTTAAATTTTTAAAATGGCGCATAATATTGTGGTTTATGCGCATGCGTAAAAAATGCGGTCGTGTATTTTGGTGTCGTCTCAAAATTGCACTGTATCAATAGAGCATAATCACAGAATATTCCATTAAGAATCTTTTTCATGTTTTATCTTATTCCTGGAACATTGCTACCAACCTCTGGGTTTTCTAGGAGGCCTCCTTTTGCATTTGGCGGACATCCTTGCAAGGTGTTTGGCGGTTGTGGTGAACTCCAAGCCTTCAGTTTTGTCTTGCATAACTAATTGCCGTTCTTCCGCAAAAGCTTTCAACCATCTCTCTTTATCACCTGATGAGCGGCAACAGAACAACAGCCATTTATCACGAATAACACTGTACAACTTGATGGCGTGTCTTACTGTTACACCAATATGAATATCTGGAATATAAACTAATGTGAATTTACAATTATTTAAATAACATCTGGATAATATTGAAGAGCAAATCTCAGAATACGACTTGCCTGTCAATACTGTATAGTTATCAAGTAATTTTTAAAAAATATTTTTTTTTGGCTTCTCTGAACAATGTTAGAGATTAGCAGAAGGAAAATTTTAAAGCTTTACCTTTTCCATCAGGAACGTCTATTACTTCACTAGTATCTAAATCTATCCTCCCTTTATATACAAATGTGTTTCTTTTCAGAATATCCTGAAACAAGAATATATATTTTAGATTTTTGAAATTAATGTGCTCGAAAACTTATGTATCTAACGATAAAGTACAGAAATAGGTCACAAAGATGATAGAAGTCCGTGAAACCAGAAAAACATGGAGATTTTACCTTTTTACAATAAATTATTTGATGATCGAAAAGGAATAGGGTTATATTGCTTGTCCACATGGCTGACTTGACTCTTATGGTATCACCTTGATATATTAGTTGTGAACTGATGCCAATCAGATCTTCTCCCTGAAAGAACAAGATATTTTTTTATCAATACATCATTTGAATGAAAAAAGTTAATGGTGGTAAAATTTGACGATTGATAAGTGTTTTCAACTAGGTTGAGCCTTAAAAAACTAATCTGAAGTATGAGATTCTTCATACGGACCACTACTAGAGGTAACTTAAATAGTTATTTATGTACCAAGTGCGTTATATAGATCCTAGTAGTGCGTTAGGATCTAGTAACGCACGTGGTGCATACAAGATTTTATTTTTCACGAAAAAATTATTTTATTATAATGAAAAATTATATTTTAAAATCGGATCATTGCTCCTATACTTTCCATTTTCCTTCTCATAGTAGGCATGTCATTTGTTGATATTTTGACGTTTGTGAATATTTTTGTCATCATATTTAGTGAATGTCATTGCTGTTTTCTTTGTGTAGTCTTATAGAAACAATGGAAATGAAATTGAATTCACCCAAGGATATCATAGAAAATGCAGCCAAAGCTGCGAATAATTCATTGCCGGAGAAATCCAGAGTACGACAAGGATTATGAAGTATTTAATCAATGGAAGTTGCTTCAGTTGTCCTCGTACAATTAGCGGGCGTTATGATCCATAATGCCCGCTCATAACGCCCTAGGACATAATGAGTGTATTTATAGCAACCGTATCTAAGGTAAAATCAACGAATAATATAGGTGCAAGTGAAAACTAAAAATTTTTTTAGAAGTAGAAAACACAGGAACAGGTTTAATGACTAATGAGATTGCAGTTTGAAGTAGAACAAATAGTAATCTCGGCACTTTCGTCAAGATGACGTAATTTTCTTAACAAAACAATATTTATAAATATGTTTTGTATCTAAACAATGACTGATATTATAATATATCATTCAGAATATGACAAAGAAAATAAAACATAACAACATACCTCCCATCCTTCCACTCTTTGTTGCCAAGCAGCCAACTTTTCCAAACTTTCCATTCTCCGTTTCCTTTCATTGATCAAAACGGCTACCCCTCTCATAGCTTCCAAGGCTTCTTTGATGTTGTTGTAATCCTCATGATCAGACCTAGTATATTTCAGTAACTCAGCCAACTGTAAGGGATACTTACAAATTCTCTGAACTGGAGTCAGTAAATAACCATCTAACGGAATTTCAATGAGTCCTCTCATTAACCGACAAGCCTCAAAGAATTTACAGTAATTATTGAATTGATACAATTCCTGTAATAACACAGTAGCCATAGGGTGGCTATTACAATAATCCGAATACATTTCGAACCCACTTTTATATTTTAAAAAGCATTCACCGACGCAACTCTTATGAGGCGCAGTCCAGTCGATGCACGTTTCTAAATCTTTCAGAAAGTCCGATTGAAATTTCAAAATATCCTCTAAATTTATAAATATCGTACTTATTTGTTCTTCCGTGAACATATCTACTCGTTTCCTACATTCTGCGATGAATCCTTCTGCGATATCTTCGAGCGCTTTCACAAAATCTCTCTCAGTATGCACTAGTTCTCGCACTACGCTAGTCCGCACTTGATCGTTTGATAACAATGATATGCTTGTTCTTCTTCGAATATGTGAAGAAACTGATTGTCCCGATGCCATAGCCGCAAGGCAATCTTCGACCGTGTCTTCTTGACTCACCCTTAAACGAACAAATTGTGCAGGAAACCACCCAGTCTTATTGTTGGTCGAACCCCACCACCAGTCCCTATTCGTTGTTTCTAAAACTTCTATCACATCTCCAGCAGCGAACGCCAATTCCTCTGCTTCTATCGCAACATGGTCGAAGACTGCTTCAGCCAGAATGATCATCTCCTCGTCCATGTTCATTTCGAAAGATTTCTTGCGATCATTGAGCGAGGCTACTGACGATTCTGAGTCTGACATTTCGTCGTCCGATCCTCCGAGCCTGCCGTCGTGCTCGTCTTCACTGACGACTTGGCCACCTAATCTTAACCCTGGAATGAAGAAGAAAGTTTTACGAACTGATCTATTCATTTTATCGGTAATTAGAAAACAATCTTATAAACATTGTACACTACACAACTAATTAGTTATTTGAACCACTGAAACTTATAGACATACAAAAACATCCATACCTAACCCAGGATTCGAACCCAGCACGCCTGCTTCACAACAGACGGTCACTATACCTCTGCCCCACAATAATAATAATATAACCACTGATATTATTCTAAGAGAAATAATGGAAAACGATTGTTATTCACATTTGTAAAACTTCTATATGGGTTAATTCTTCGTCAGTAGGTACATGAAATATTGATCAAATGAATGGAAAATTATATTTATATCGAAATAAGTATTAAACGTCAAATCTCATATTTTTTAGGTTCATTTGAATGAGAAAACATTTTTATGACCCAATGCTTCTAAAATTTTAAAATGTATATTACATATGCATAATTTTTAATATTAAAAATTTGTAATTATTCACTAAGTAGCTTAAATGATGAACTGAAGGATGTTATTTATTAATACAATAATCCAATTAAACATAATATATTCAGGTACATAAGTACAAAATTGATGAAATTGTTTGGCACTTACTTTAATCGAATTAATAGATTTCATAACTAAATTCAGTACTTTATTTAGAACAGAAGCAATGTTTTTAGCTACGAAGCTTTTCCTGTGAATAACACAACGGACAAGAAGCATTTCTGGATTTTCATATTTCATCAATTTTGAGCAACTATTTTTTCCCCATCATATTAGGAGCACCATAAGCACCACAAGACGTTATATTTTTCATTGGTATTTTATTCGTATCTAAGTAACTTATAAGTATACTATATACTATATATATATATATATATATATATATATATATATATATATATATATATACATATATATATATATATATATATATATATATATATATATATATATATATATATATATCTTGAGAGTTACCTAGTGCTGCCTTTTAAAGATTTGCAAAATAATTTCTTCAGCAAAATCAGCCTTATCCATGTATCTTACATATGTAAGCAATACATCCTCGCTGTCTCTCAATGTTGATTCGCCCATTTGCACCAAAAAAATGTATCGTTTTTGATTTTCCGATAAGTTCTATTTCAACATCCTTGAGGACAGCATTGAGATGCATTTACAGAAACTAACTAGAGCCGTATGAAGCGCCGTCCACAAGATGTACATGAGATTATTTGCTAATTATCTCATTCTTTAGTTGATGCTTAAGCAGATACAATAGATAAACAATGCCGCAAAGTTGGAAAATAACAAAGTTTTAAGTTCTCAAGCACGTGAAGTAATGTTTGCTAATGTTTATAAATATATGTAAGAAAAAAACATCTGAAAACTTCATCTAAATAAAATGTTTTTAGCCTGAGAGACGACTAAGAGCTATCATGTGGTTAGATTTAGATTCTGAAAAAGTCGAATTTTTTTTATTGCCCCTGAACAATGGAATTGCCCCCCTGTGGTGAACAGTCATAATGCCCCCCTGTGGGGCGTACGCTCCACTACTGCCTAACACTGTCTACATAACATTTCTCTAGGATTAATCATTTTAATCTTTGATAACAGCGGGGTTGACCGAGTGAATTAATTCTTTTATTTACCTGCTGTTTTCGTTCTCATCAACGGCGACAACTTGTCTATATCCAAAGGTTGACTCAAAGACCTTCTCAAATATCCTCTCCTGCTAGACGGTGGTCTCATTTCAGGTGCGTCTGGCGGTTTCTTCTGTGGACTCTTGGGTCTACTCCTAAGGGGAGACGGCGAAGACATCATACGCCTGTAAGACCCCCGAGTATCCCAGTGAAGTATGCGGTGCCCGCCCAAGTCGGACCTTGTCCTTCGAACTCGCTGATGTTTGTGTGCCCTCTGTTTCAGATCAGCCTTGAAAACAATGCATTAACATAAAAATAAATCATAATGTTATATGCATATGTTAATCTAATTTTTATGCCGATATAAACAGCAGCTTGAATAACTTAAGCGTTACTATTTAAAAGTAGTGTACATACGCAGTATATATTTGACGAGATAGGAACTTCAGGAGCAATTTGTAAATTTGTATTCAGAAATTGTAATATTGGTTCGAAATGATGTTTCTTCCATAGATGTTAGAACCTTCAACATTTTTTGGGATATTGTTGGGGTTATTTGCTACCTTTCCACCCTTGGACCATGGATCCTAAGAGTCACGGTTAAGGAGATATGCTTTTCTTCTCAAACGAACCAAAATTCTGCCTTCAAAACCTCGTTCTATTAATTTTTCATTGATGCCTGTATTTTGGCTCTTCAAATTGTTGATAGTTTTTTTCCAATTGACATTACTAGATGGGCAAACGAGAATTTTTATTCCACAAAATTAGTGATTTTGTGAAAATAAATCAAATTAAAAATTCAATGTTGAAAACATTTACAGAGAGATTCATTCGGTTTTAAAAACTTTTCTACTTGATGACCTTTCTAGCGGTATACTACAAATTGTTAAAAAAAAATCATTTCTACTTCAAATTACGGATATTCCGTCAGAAATGGCGGAAATCGTTCGGAATTGATGAGAAAAACAATTTTATTTTATGATCGTTTATTTGAACAAAAGTTAGTGTAGGTACTAACAATAATTTAATGCTTAAGTGTTCTCTGGTTACACATTCTGATCGAAGAAAAAAAAACTATTTCTGCTTCAACAAATAACTAACTACCATAACGGTTGAAGTAAGAAAGAGATATCGGGAGCGCATTAGGAACCGGAGAAAACAGTTCGAACAAAAACAGTTTAGAAGGCGGGATTTTGGGGGATTTGAAGTCAGGAAAAACATATCTTCTTCACCGTGACTCTGCGGACCCTAGGTCTAGGGTGGAACCACGTCAAAAAACTTTGACGGTTCATGTGCCGAACATCTCGTATATATATATATATATATATATATATATATATATATATATATATATATATATATATATATATATATATTAATACGCGAAAAAAAAACTTTTGAAACCTATTTTGAGGATATTGCGCACACGGAGGAGAGAGATTGGCATAGTTAAAGTTTGTATATAAAGAGTGCAGAAAGTTAATATTTATACATAATACTGGCGATCCATCCCGGTTTCGCACGGATAATTTTATTTTACTGGCTGGAGAACACCGATAGATGCGTACTAAATAGGCACACGACAACGGCACACCCCACGCCCGCCGAGAGTAGCCAACCGCAACGAAACGTACGGACCACCAGCCTCTATGCTTCGGCCCTTTAAACCTCTGATACCTTCTGAGATATCTACTTTAAAGAGACGCTGTCAAGGGAAATTTTGATTCACATGTACAACGTATGTAATGTATTTAACACGTTGACTGCCGTGTGTATACATACGAGGTATGGCAATTTGAAACCCGGAATCGAGCTCCGAGGGGCAGCTAAATTAATTTTCGGCGAAATTTCGATCATAATCCTTCACAGTAGTCTCCTTGGAGTTCCACGCACCGCTTCCACCTCCGCTCCCACGCCTCGAAGCACCCACGGTAGTCGTCTTCAGTTAGGGTGTTCAGCGCCACCGTCGCAGCTTCTTTCGCCTCCTGTACACCGCCGTGGTGGGTTCCCTTCAGGTACTGCTTCATCTTTGGGAATAGGAAGAAGTCGCAGGGAGCGAGGTCGGGGCTGTAGGGGGGGTGCGGCAACGTTGCGATGCTTTTTTTGGCTAAAAACTCGCGAATTCGTATCGACGAATGTGCAGGTGCATTGTCATGATGCAAGAGCCAACCATTCTCCGCGAGTTCGGGCCTCACGCGGAAAATACGGGCCCTCAGCCGCTCAAGGACACCTTGGTAGTACAGTCCGGTCACTGTTTGTCCCTCTGGAACGTATTCCCGATGAATTACGCCTTTGATATCGAAGAAAATTACGAGCATGGACTTCATTTTCGATTTGGACATCCTGGCTTTCTTCGGGCGCTCCCCCCCGCGTTCCACCCACTGCTGACTCTGTCTACGCGTTTCGGGATCGTACTCGAATATCCAAGATTCATCTCCGGTTACCACAGTACTCATCCAGTCCCTCCCATCTGTCTCAATTTTCTCTAAAAGGTCACTGTAGATGGACATTCGAAGGTGTTTTTGGTCCAACGTGAGCATTTTCGGCACCATCTTTGCACAAATCTTTCTCATGTCTAGCTCCTCGTGTAAAATCTGCCTAATGGTTTCCTTATTGATGTTTAACTTGTAGGACAACTCTCGGAGTGTTAACCGACGGTCTGATGTTACCAATGTGCGGATACGATCGACATTGGTGGGGGTACGAGAGATGACGGCTGCGCCCGGCCTCGGATCGTCCTCTATCGAAACACGTCCCTCCCTGAACCGCTTTGCCCACTCGAACACGGCAGTTTTCGACAGAGAATCATCTCCATACACGTCTTTAAGTTTACGAAAGATTTCCGCGGAGGTTTCGTTTGTTTTAACCAAAAATTCGATAACCGCGCGTTGCCTCTTAATTAGGTCACTCATTTTCGCGACGTATAGAAAAAACCTTGCTTTACAAAAACACGCGGGAAACACAAACTAAACGTGATACCGCGTTCAAAATTTAACTGGTACTACTGAAGAGTCCCCTTTTTCGAACAAGACCAGAACGCGCCGGCTGGTGTGTTTAGTTCGGGAGATATCGGCCGATTCCGGGTTTCAAATTGCCATACCTCGTATTATGCACATTGGCAAGTCTCCGGACGTCGTGTGTATAGATTTTATACATGAACAGTGTTAAACTTCCAAGCCATGTGTATATGAATTCTGCATATATACCTTACTTATCTTATGTGGCACGGATTGCTACGGCGTACAATCAACCCATAGTAAAATAGCAGGGTGATTTATTGTATACTTTCAGAATTATAATTTTTTATCATTATTTCTGGATTGCTGGCATTAGAAAATTTTTTTGAATTTTTATAGGATAGCGTATTGCATTATTTCTTTTGTAAAATTAAAAAAAAATTCATTTAGAAAGTATCGGTGATTTCACAAAATCGTTTCACTAAAAATAAAAAATAAAAAATTCATATTAGGGATTTGATACAAAAATAAACATAATTGGAAAATATCATTTTGGAATCGACTTATGTCTGAAAAAATATTCTATGCAGCCTGGTGGTTTTTCAGGACAAGCTGTACATACGTAAATGACTTTTTTACTGTGATTTGTATTCGTGCTTACGACATATGCACACGGCGTAGTATGAAAATCAAAATCAGACGCCGTGTGTATATATTTTATTCACAGCTCAATAAATCAAATTTTTCTTATCAATCGATTCAATTATGATACAGAAATTGATAAAAGTAGACAACAATCGATAATAATTCACAATAAAATTATTGCGGCGCACTGGACCCTACAGCAAATTCTGGCTCGGCACTCAACGTGTTAATTGGACAAGGAATAATACTGTATTTTATAAAATAGCTTGGTGAATAACACATCTTTTCATTGTTATAATGTAAAAGATAAAAATAGCTACTGTGTGGTTAAGAGATGAATATATACAGGGTGCGGCAGAGTCACTTGCTAATTTTAAAGAGGAAATAAAAAAAAAGTATTTCAGGTAGAGCTGTAATTTTTTTTATTTTCTTAAGTATAGGTCTTAAAGTTTCATTATGTTACTTTTTAAATATGACATCGGTAAGATGACGGCCGCCATTTTCAGCGCACTGAGTTAACCGGTTTCTGAAGCTGCGATCCACTCTCTCGAGCATGTCGATGGGTATGTTTCGAATGGCTTCAGTAATATTGTTTTTTAGGTGACGCAGGGTCCTTGGGCGATCAGTGTATACCAGATGTTTAAGATACCCCTATAAAAAAAAATCGCAGGGCGCCAAATCTGGTGAGCGCGCTGCCAGGGTAAATCGCCTCTCAACGAGATAAGGCGCTCGTGAAAGTTCTCTCTAAACAGTTCCATGGAATATCGTGCCGTGTGGGCTGTTGCGCCATCCTGCTGGAACCATACGTCCCCCAGGTCCATTTCTTGCAGTTGTGGAAGCAAAAAATTCCTGAGCATTTGCGTATAGCGCTCAGAATTTACTGTTACAGTGACGTCGCCTTCCTCAAAGAAGTAGGAACCAATTATCCCCACCCTTGAAAGAGCACACCAAACTGTGACACGTTCACTATGGAGAGGTTTCTCATGAAGTACTTGTGGGTTGTTTGCACTCCAGTAGCGCATGTTTTGCTTATTAACGCAACCGGAGAGGTGGAAATGGGCCTCGTCGCTAAAGAACACCAGCGCGTCATCAGGCAGACCTTCAAGGAGCGATTCACAAGCTGTTCGACGAGCATTAAAATCGCGTTCATTGAGCTTTTGCACTACTGCTAACTTGTATGGATGAAAGCTGATTTCATTGTGAAGGATTCGTCTCACAGTGCGGTCTGACATCCCCAGAGCCACTGCATGTTTGCGGGCAGAGCGCCAGGGCGAACGCACAAACGACTGCCTCACCGCTTGAATGTTTTCGGGTGTTCTAACAGTCCTGGCAGGTCCCTTGTGTTTTTGAACAACATTTCCAATCACCCTAAATGTGTCCACCCACGAAACAATCGATTGCCGCCCTGGAACAGGTGCCCCAGGGCGAATATTGAACCGAGTCCGGAAAGCACGCTGAGTTGCAATAATTGAGCGGCTGTTTGAAAAGTACGCCTCCACGGCAAACGCTCGTTCCTCTTTCGACCAACGCATGATGGTAACTAACCCAGGCACAATCGAAACTTTGAGACGTGACATTTCGGATAAGATCGCGCCCCCCTACCTCCGACCACGCGAAGCCGGTTGGCGCCAAATAAAAATCAGCAAGTGACCGTGCCGCACCCTGTACCATAGCGGACTTTTTTATCGATCTTTTTAAGATATACAATTCCGTAGTACATTAATTTGAACTATCTCGTAAGGTTTAGCCAGCGTTTGCGATTTAAGCGCAAAAAAATATATTTTTCGGCTTTTCTGTACTCTTATATGTATGTTTCATATATATAAACCTTCCTCTTGAATCACTCTATCCATTGCTGAAAACTGCATTAAAATCTGTTGAGTATTTTAAAAGATCTAAACTATCTAATTCTAAACGATCAGACAGTGGAAGCCACTTCGTTTTATATTATGTAAAGACGTGTTACAAATACAATAAATAAAATTAATGACAAAATTATTTACTTAGAAGGACTGGCATTCTCCATTTTATATAATCATTGTTTACGCTTACACTGCCTATTTCAAACATTCAACAATAAAAAAACTTAAAAATCTAATAAATAACGGTGGATCACTGGGTGACCATTATTTTATATTGATATACAATTTCACGTGTTTATGATGTGGAACAGAGCTCAAATTACCACTCATATTTTCTTTATCTGTAATGAATTTCACTGGAAATATTTTTTTGAAACGATGAATCTTTTATTATTGAAGTGTTATTTATAGAACTATGAGTTTGTGCTTCATATTTATTCTTATTTAAAAATGATATACACTTCCGATAATAAAAAATATCTGCTGAGATAATGTATAGAACAATTCTTTTTGACCAAGCGCATTGAAAATTCCATTGAACGTTTATTGGAATATTAAGTATTACATATTATTACTTTGAATGAAACTTATATTCTACGGTTCAATTACTATAAATTCTAGAATCTAAAACAAAAACCGCATCTAAATGACGGCACAGCCGGAAATGGTAAGGTTTCTAGAACTAGATATTCGAATGTTTCCCAATAAACAAACTCAAATCATGAAAAATATACAATTTGATATATTACATACAGTGAATTTTTTTGTATTTATTTGTATTGGGGAACAATTTGTTACTTCACTCAGAGTCAAATAAGCTGCACTGATGAGATCTAATTAGATCGAAACAGCTGTAAGCAGATTTTGAGTCGGGATGACTTGACGTTTTCTATAATTCACTAATTCACCGTTGGATTGTGAATATAGAATTCTTGTCGCGGAATATATATATATATATATATATATATATATATATATATATATATATATATATATATATATATATATATATATATATATATATATATATATATATATATGTATATATATATATATATATATATATATATATTTATATATATATATATATATATATATATATATATATATATATATATAATAGCTGACCCGGCAAACGTTGTTCTGCCATATAAATTATTTTTATCTATTTATCTATCTGCCGATGTATATCTACCTATCTAACTATATATCTATCTATCTAGATATTTATCTATCTATCTAACTATCTATCTATCATTATATCTATCTATCTATCATTCTATCTATCTATTTATCTATCTGTCTATCTATCTGCATATCTATCTATCAATTTATCTGACCGGGCAAACGTTCTGCCATATAAATTATTTTTATCTATCTATCTTTCTATCTATTCATCTATCTGCCGATGTATCTACCTATCTAAGTATCTATCTATCTATCTATTTATCTATCTATTTAACTATCTATCTATCAATCTATCTGACCCGGCAAAAATGTTAATCATTGAGAGTATGAAAAATATATTACGACCTATTCTCAAACCGACTATTGTTATTTTCGATTGCCATCTTGCAGTCCTATTGCGAATCTGTGGATAAAATAAAAAAAATGAAAAGATGCAAAAATATGGGTTGTTCGTAGAAGAGTAAACAATTGAGAGTAATATAAATTTTTCTATTCTAAGTCATAACAAAATAAAAATGACATAGATTAGAAATAATTTTATATGGTGGTTAAGTATTCTCAAATTTTCTAATTTCCCGCGCAATTTTCTTAATTTTTTCTTTCATAAGAACCTTCTTCTGACAATAAAAAACACAACAAAAAAAGAATTTTAGAAATAATTTTATATTGTTTTTAATTATTCTCAAATTTTCTAATTTCCCGCGCAATTTTCTTAATTTTTTCTTTCATAATAACCTTCTTCTGACAATAAAAAACACAACAAAAAAAGAATTAGTGAAATCGGTCCAGCCGTTGATTCATTTTTATATATAGAGATTTTCTAATTTCCCGCGCAATTTTCTTAATTTTTTCTTTCATAAGAACCTTCTTCTGACAATAAAAAACACAACAAAAAAAGAATTAGTGAAATCGGTCCAGCCGTTCAAGCGTGATGGCGGGACCAAGGGAAATAAGGATTCATTTTTATATATAAAGATATATATATATATATATATATATATATATATATATATATATATATATATATATATATATATATATATATATATATATATATATATATATATATATATATACCTATATATACCTATATATAATATATATATATATATATATATATATATATATATATATATATATATACCTATATATACCTATATATACCTATATATACCTATATATATATATATATATATATATATATATATAACCAGCTGCCTTGGAAAGTTGTTTGAGAATTTTTTAAATTATTGAAGAATTTTCCTTGTATCTTTATAAAGTGATTATAAAGATACGAAAATAAAATTGAACGATTCAAAATAGCAGGAACTCGTGAAATAGTTAAGTAATTAAAGGTTTTTTTTCATAGGTGATAATAACATGAACATCGATTTGAAGAATTTTAATCATAAAGTATGGGAAATTATTTTCTAGAACAATGTCCGAAGAAGACCCAGAAGAGACGAAACGTGCGTCACCATGTTATAAAATTTGGTGTAGATATCTTAAAATCAGATATTTTCATTTCGTTCCCAATTCTAAATCTTAAAAATATCTTAATGTTATGAATTAGAAATTAAATATTAGAAGGTACAAATCACCATCTAATATTTAGATTACTTAATTACTTGAGAGTAGAGGTAAGCGATAGAGTTTTAAGTAAATTTAATTTATCCACTCATGCTTTTGTTTTATGTTACTCCAGGATTATTTTCATTCATACAAACGGTATTAATGTAAGCCTTGCATAGTCTATTATAATTACTTGAATTATATATGACATTGATAGATAATTTGAAGATTAACTCGTTTCTCGGAAAGTTCGGAAAAATTATGAAGTTGATATCCATTGTTCAAAATTGTTTGAATCTATAGCGAAGCGTTTCACCGCACAGTGGCTTCATCAGATAGAATACAATACAATCGTGATATCAAAGTATGTATAAGTTTAAGTAAGTAAAACGATAACAATGAGAAATTGAATAGTGGAGTAATGGGTAGGTAATTCTTTGAGAAAACTGGCACAAATTACAACAAATATTGAATATGCCCAGCAAGGGGAACGATTTAAGTCTATAGAATTCTTATACCTGTTAATTTTCAGGTCTTTCCAAGATTTCAATCCTCTAATTCCTCCGTGTAAAATAAGTTTATACCACCAAACTGCACTTCTCTTACATCAACTCCATCCAAGTGAATATTTCTAACTCTCTAACTCAATTTGGACTGGGTTGCCAACATCCTTGAAAAACAACCTCTCGTTTCGGATATGTTGTTCATAATTTCCACATATTTTACCACCAGATTGAAAAGATTTCGCACGGGGACCTCTCTGCCACTCCCTTGTCGAAAGTTTCAAAATGTCAAAATTTTGATAGTTTAGTTTTGCTTCGAAACCAACCCGGATACCAAATTTCAGCTCATTAGGTTTGATGCTGGAGATACCAATATATAAGTCATATAATGCATTCCTGTATAAACAGGAAAAATCGAAAATTTTGAAATTCTTCTTTTGCCTATATCTTTTCATTTTACGAAGATTTTTCAAAAATTTGGCACTTTTCCATAGTAACTTTTTGCAGCCTTTCCAAATATCTGAAAAAAAGGTATATACAGTGTATCGTACACATGGGGCCACCCTCAACTTTTAATTTTCAAATACGGACCTGTATTTTTATTGCATTTTTTCAAATTCCACGAGCCATGTTTCATATTGGCATTCCATTTTTATCCAAATCATAGAGTCTTTTGGAAATATCGAACTAATACTAGGCATTCTATACCTCATTCTATGATATTTTTTTCAAATTACAGCTGAAAAATTTTTTGAAATGAAACTGTTAGTAGTTCAATATTTCCAAAACACTCTGTTATTCAGATGAAGATACTACGACAATATGAAACATGACTCTTGGCATTCAAAAAAATGCAATCAAAAATACAGATCCGTATTTGAAAATTAAAAGCTGAGGGTGGCCCAATTTATACGATATCCTGTACTTATATAATTTTTATTCAGATATTTGGATAGCTCACAAATAGTTGCAATGGCAAAGTGAAAATTTGTTTAAAAAATTCCTTAAATAGAAAGATATAGGCAAAAGAAGAATTTCGAAATTTTCGATTTTTCCTGTATAACTCCAGAACTAAAGAAGCTAGATCAGATTTTTTAAATCAATATAATTGACCTCTGACATATGCTACTTTGCGATCCCTCTATCTCTTACAGTTATCCAAACCCCCATGCATAGACTCGAATTTGAATAGCCCCCTCAATAAAATTTGGGACGGAGCCCCCTCAATAATTTGAGAAAATTATTAGTTATATTATGCTTTGTAAAATCGCAAAATGATGTTGGTATTTTTCATTTTCCTTTTCTCCAAAGGACAAAACAATGGAGGGTTACAAATGTGCAGGCACCCTTGAGTCAATGTAACAATTCAAGACTTATTTCTTTTTACGTCTTTATTGCCATGCAATGAACCCAGTAGGGGATGTCAATGAAAAAATTCAATGAACTCATCTAAGTATTTCTGATCTGAAAAAAATATTATAGGGATTGATTTGTATGCGCAATGGAAGGCGTGATAGTTTTGCACACTTTTGGAATTGTGTTTGAAAGAAAAACCTTCATAAGACGATGATCCTTTGCTTCCTCGGAATCGAGTATAATACCAAAGAAGAATGAAAACATCGAAGCCAGCTCTCCGCACACTTTCAAAACCCCGAAGGAATACTACAAACCTCTTTACATTGAAGTTTTTGAAAAGGTGCAATCTTGCATTACTGAGCGGTTTGCATCAACTGGACTCGCACAGGGCATTGCAATTGACCAAGAGTACTTGCTATTAGTGAGCAGAGGTGAAACAAAGTTTGAAAAATCAACTGAGTTTTCGAAAACGACCTAGACATTGAGAGACTGCGCTTACAATTGAATATGTTAGCCGATATCGCTAATAAAAAACAAAAACATGCGCGATGTAACATTCCACAAGAGTCTGAAGTTGGAGAAATTTTATGTGAATTAGTGAAGTGCGTTAAGCTTCTCCAAGTAGTTCCAATCACGACGGCAACAGCAGAACGATGATTTAGGATCCTTAGACGTCTGAAGTCATATCTCCCATCAACAATGGAACAGAAGCGATTGAACAACTTGGCTGCTCTTCATGCCCACCGAGATGTTTTGGATGAATCGGATACCCGACCAGTCATCAACGACTTAATATTCAGTAATGTAGTCAGACGTTCGACATTTGCACCTTTCTAAACACACTCTAGCCCTAGTATTGGTATTTAGAGCAATATAAAAAATCTTTATGAAAGAGAGAATTAAATACCTACATAAATAATGTTAAATTTTCATTTTGAAAATATAAGTACTAGTTTAGTACTGTATTACTATATTAGTTATTTTCAAATACAATACTTAAATATGTTTATATTTATTATTTTATAATACTTAAATATTTTCAAAGCAATAACTTTGAGATATTGTTTTCATTAAATGAACCCTCAGCCTTATTACAAGTAAACTGAAATTAGCTATTCCACTTATTAAATCAAAGTGCTATTAGTGTGCGATAGCAATATTTTATGTTTTTTACTTTAAACTTAATAGTTGAGGATTTATTTAAATATGATTCCAGTGTTTTCACAGCTATGTATTCACTGCTCTGTAATAGTCTATAAGCATAATTATTACTGTATTTTACGAAAATACCGTGCGTGTTTATGTTTTGTTTCGTTTTGCAACGCCAAAAAATGTGTCAGGCTTCTCAAGTTTCCCGGAGTGTCGAGTTATCAAGAGATGAGGTTTCGGTGTTCTAATGTTGTATGTAATGTTCATATGACTCTAAAATGCTTAAAAAATTTTTTAAACTCACTATTTTTTATTAAAAATTCATTCAGAAAATTTCCTGCGGCAAGACCCCCAGTATGGGTCCCCCCAATATATTTCATAAGTCGGCGCCTCTGTATATATATATATATATATATATATATATATATATATATATATATATATATATATATATATATATATATATATATATATTTTTTATATATATATATATATATATATATATATATATATATATATCTATATATATATATATTTATATATATATATATAAATATAAATATATATATATATATATATATATATATATATATATATATATATATATATATATATATATATATATATATATAGAACCACTCCCGCACTTCACTGTTGACATTTGATAAAATTCAATTATTGTCTATTGTTTTCGGGGCAATTACGACTAAAACATAACAACCTACAGCATAAATATTCCTGATTCCCTTTTCCCTGGAGCTCTTGGTGAAATATGTAAATTTTCTTTAATATACTTCAAAAGGCTTATTAGAGCTTCTCTATCAAGCCCTCAAGTAACGTGAAACGCACTTCCGCCTTTCTATCTAGTCTAGTACATCCTCAACAACTTCCACCCACAATATCGAGAAACGAAAACTACAAATGCATTTAGTATATGGTCAAATTGGTAAACATGAATGAATATCACTGTGCCAGATACATTAATCAACGACCTTGACCATGATTTGGTTTGTTTCGAATGGAAATTGGTTAAATCGTTCATAGAATTTTAAACAATTTTATCAACACACGTATGACCAAAGCTACAGAGTAGAATACATACGAGTAAGTGAAAAATTAATTCAGAATTATTCTTCAACTAATTTTTGATGTGATTCCATATATATAAAGTTTTATGCAGTTGAAATCCTCATAATAAATGTTGAAAACGTGTTGTCAATTTGTATACAACCAGTGGAAATCGGAAGCATGAAAGTGGTTTCATAATCAACATTTCAAGAGAATAATATATAGATAATTTCTTAGATGTGCCATTCTTAAAGTTTATATGAAAATAAATCATTTGATTAGTATATATATATATATATATATATATATATATTATATATATATATATATATTATATATATATATATATATATATATATATATATATATATATATATATATATATATATATATATATATATATATATATATATATATATATATATATATATATATATATATATATATATATATATATATATATATATATATATTCTGTTTTTATGATAGTGTTTTTGCATGCGCTTAATTTTCATTTGCTTTTAGTTCTTAAAAAAAAACAAGGATTTGAAGAAAATGAATAAACTTTATTCAAAACGAAAACAAAATTTGTAATTCACTCAAAACATGTCAGAATAATTTTGTATAATTATGTCGAACCTTTGAAAATCCTTAAACTTCAAGAATACCTACCTACAACTGTGTTTTTCCTTTGTAGTGTATTTCAATTTGAAACGTTTCTATGCTTTTAAGACTAGAAATGCATGTGATGTCATGTTGAAAATTACGAGTATATATTGAGTGCTACATAAAAACTAAATACAAAAATCATCAACTGAATAAGACAAACGATAAGACAAGTAATTATATGCTTGAAATATAGACACCTTTATCATCACATACATAACTAAATAATGTGCGTTTTCAGATTATAAATTTTCGGTAACAGTTATCTTAGAATATTCATGAAATCCAACATGGTAGTAAGTAACCCATGTCTTACTTGACATATCGATTAATTTTTTATTATTATTTGGACAGAACTGAACAGATGTCACTTGAGAAAGCATACCCAATGCAAAGTAATCTTTGATGGAGAACTTGTTCCCCCCACCTAGAACGTGTTTATTAAAGCGTTATTTTGTACATTTACTCATATTATGCGAAAATAGTGGATAACGTTTGAATAAATCAATACTTGAATTGACAGTTGAGACGAAACCGGTAGGGATGATTGAATAGTTTATTCTTGAAACTAGAGAATTCTAAACTGAATGCTTCATATACATTCTCATCATGATGTATTTGAATAAAGAATTTGATAGTGCTTCTTAACCAATAAAGCACATGCATCTTTTTCACATAGCTACCTATATATATATATATATATATATATATATATATATATATATATATATATATATATATATATATATATATATATATATATATATATATATATATATATTATATATATATATATATATATATATATATATATATATGTATATTTATATATATATATATATAAATATATATATATATATATATATATATATCAGAAAATAAACCATAGGCGAAAATTTTTAGGATTTCAAAGTCAACCACCTTATAATTTAAAGAAAATCAAAGTAAAACGAGCACCCTAAAATATTAATTTCTTTGCGAAAATAATTGTTTTCACTTTCAAGTGTCTACCTTGAGACCTACAACTCCTATTTACAATATTCACAAAAACTCTTTTCAGCCAATTAATCAATTCATCTATTCATCAATTTTTTTTTCTTTCACAAAATAGGTACCTACCTACCTACTTAACGACTTTGTTACATATTCGAGGAATTAATCAATTGTTGCCCAGCAAGAACCATGGGGAGGTGAGAGTTTTTTATTGCCAAAAATAAAATAGGACCCTCCCAAAAATAGATTAAAATAAAACAGACAGAGACATTTTCCCTAGTGAAAAGTAAAGACTGCCAACAAAATAATTTATTTTTTACCTGTGATCCGGTTAGCCAAGAATGTCTCTCATAATTTCTGATATTAAAAGCGCGATTCTGTTGTTTGTTACGCTGCACCAAATTGTTGCAGTTGTTGTTCCGGGGTAGGTCGCAATGTTTTTATTAAAACTTTATCGTCATAACTTAGTGCACTAAAGTTATGGGATAACAAATATTCCACTTAGTCACCATTGAAATTTTTAAAATTAACTTCAGTAAACGAACTCATTTTAAAAACAATACGCGAGCAAAATAAATTAAATAAAACCAAAACAAACTGTTTTCATCCACTAGTGACTCCAATTAATGCTTTCCAACGAATTCACTCGATTTTACCCGAAAGCCTATAGTTGTGATTGGTCGACATTGTGTGAGAATTAATGTATCCTTTTTGAACCGAGCAGCTAGCTTCAATCGGTGTTGCTTTTACCAGTGTTTTCTACAAACAATGAAGTGAATAAGGTATATTTATTCGCAGCGCTTCCTTTTCTCTCTGACATGACATATGGAATAATGCGGAAAGCGTCTATACCTTATTAAGCCTCTGCAGCATTGCCACTGTTGATATTAAATCTTGAAATGAATGAAATGCAGTAAGCAGTAAATGTAAATACCTTCTATCGTAATTAATGAATTATATTATATAATGTAGGTTGAAAGGAAAGTAGGAGCATAAAATAATATGATTTTGATTAATATGAATATGCTGAATGCTGACTATTCAATATAATATAGTAGTGATACACGAAATATTATTGAGGAGGCGGCTTAGCCTCCATAGCCGCCTTCGAATAGCCGACCCTGATGGTTTCATAAAAAAAATTATTTCGACTGTTTACTTTTATTTACATTATTCATTTACACTTAATAAAAAAAATTAAATCCTTCATCCCATGATAACTTGATAACATTTTGTTCGAAATGTACAAGAACGCAAGTTTTTTCAAATCGTATTGTTACATTTCCAGCGAAAATTCTAGAGATGAGGCCTCGGTAGCCCACCGGTAAGGTGTATCGCTTGTAAACCGAGGATTTTTAATAAAATCGAGTTTTTTTGAGATTCACCAAGCCTGTTATTGCTAATAATTATCAAAAAGTTAAAAATAGTTCACAGACAACAACAATTCAAATGAATATATATATATATATATATATATAATATTTTTTTTTCCAATATATCCAATAATACATATTGAATTTGATATATTGTTTTCATAGAAAAATTTGAATTATTTGTCAATTTTCAGAAAGAAAACACTAAGTGTGATTCATATACCAGTTTTCAAATTAGACAGTATCATGGAAAGCAAGTACTCCTCGAGATAAAGTTCAAATTTAATATAAAAGGAAAGTTTTGAAGACTTTTATATATCCTAGTGAACTTAGCTGAAACTTTAGCAGTATCATTAAGATAAAATGAATGTTTCGGGGGTATTTTGTGTCGCTCAAGCGTTATACATATGCCTTTTATAGTCTCAATGTTGGATTATTGTTTTCGTTTCAGAAATATTGCAGGAGCATACCTTGAAGTCTTTCCGTTACCTCAAAGTTTTCACGAAGTTAAACTGCCTCCAGATCGTTAACGCGTTTCTACAACCAATTACACTACACACTTTCATGTTGCTTGGAACAGGTTAACAAAATACACGAATTACCACGTGCGAGGATTTTCCACGCATCCGTAGATCAACGCTTTCACAAAATCTCTAGATGCGTTATAACGTTATACTAGAAATATAATAAAACCCTGTGCTTCCTTCAGACGTAGCATAAAACTGAAGTAGAGGACGTAGAATAATTCAATCGATTCCTTGCACCTGCTCGGTTTGCAACGGAAGCATGAGAACGGAATAGGTAGAAATCACCTAAGAACTTCACGATATCTGTCTTTCGACCCTGTACAAAACAGTAGACAAGAAGTCAGTGACGGATTTAGGCTTGCTGTCGCCCTAGGCCCTATTTGACGACCGCCTTTTTTGATAATAATAATAATAATTTATTTTCCTTTCTGACAAAATAACATTTGTATAGGAATTGTCGAATGAACAAGAAAATATCACATTTTCCTTAAAAAATCTTCTACAGAATATAAACATTTATCAACCAACATATTTTTCAACTTAGCCCTAAATACTTTTAAACTAGGGGACTCAATGATAGACTTTGGCAGTTTGTTGAAAAATTGTGGCCCCAAAGAGTCAGGTGACTTACATCCTACCTTATACTTATTGTAAGGAACGTACAAATCATTTTGCTGACGTGTATTAACCCTATGTTTATCTTTCACTAAATTAAAAATACTCTTATTAGTATAAACATAGATATATATTTCAAAAACAAATAAGCTTGGAAGTGTTAATATTCCAAGTTTTTGAAAAAGACACTTACAGGAATATGAACTGGAAACACGAGATATACATCTAATTATTCTTTTCTGTGATAAAAAAGCTTTACAAGCAAGAGATGACCAACCCCAGAAAATGACACCATATCGTAATCTCGATTCTGCGTGGGCATAATAAAGAGATACTAGTTGTTTTTCATCTAAAACAGTGCGCAAATTTTTAAACATATAAACAACACTATTCAATTTTCCCGAAACATATACGCAATGATTTTTAAAATTGAGACATTCATCCAAATAGACTCCCAAAAATTTCACATTCTTACTTTGTTCAAGCAGATTTTCCTCTGCATAAACATTTACTCTAGAGCACTTCCTCTGGTAATTATGAAATCGTATAAGAGCCGTTTTATTACTGTTAAGAAACAAGGAATTATCACCAAACAAAAATTCGCTGCATCTACTACTACATTACATTTGCGTTCCAAACTACTATCTAGTTTTTCAGATACTAAAAAGAGCTATCATCAGCATAAACAGTCATTGCATCGGCAGATATACAGTTAATGTCATTTATATAAAGAACGAACAGGATCGGGCCCAATATAGAGCCTTGTGGTACACCTATGTTTACATTCACACATCTAGAACTGATCTGTTGTTCCGTTTAAATGAAGTTCATTAATTTTGATCCATATATTTTGGAGTTTAATTCTTAAGAAACGATTTTCATATTTAGTCCGCGGTATGAACATTTCATGAGGAGTAAAATCGTGCGTTTACTAAAAGTGAAATGTTACTAGTACTATTGAGGAACATTTTTGTTGCTGATGCGTGTTTCCGAAAATGTTAACTGTTCCTTAAAATTTCTGTATGTTTCTGCAACAAATGTTGATTTTTTCTACTGATCAATATGCAACTATTGACAATTTCAGTTGCTTCAGTGGAAACTTTAAGTTTACGTATGTTGCAATGAGTTTCTACCCTTGGCAACAAGAAGAAACATTCAGCACCAAAATGTGCCTACGGTGAAACTGTAGCTTTAGGGTATACCGGCAAAAGTTGATGCATGTATAGGTATTTATATCTTGCGATACTTATATTTGTGCACAATAAAAAAAATTATTAAGTGATTGAAGTTAATCAAATATTGAAAGATATAAAAAAATTATTTGAATGACCATGAATAACGAAGAAGAAGAATCTGAAAAACACGTGGATGTGGTTTATTTTATTACTATTAATTGAATTAACGAACAGCTGTCTGTTATTTCATGTAAGTATGAATGAAAAATTTAATGAGGAGAAAGATGGGATTTCTTGTTGAGAAAAATTATTTCTCCACGATCATCACAGAATTCGTCAATTCTGATATCAAATTTGATTACAGAATGCTGGAATTCTCTCTCTTGTGATTGAAGAAATATTCTGCAACACCTCTGCCTCCATGCAATTTAAATGTATTTGCTTTCTCTCCCTTGTGATAGAATAATATTCTCACACTGGCTAGCAATAATGACATTAGCCTTGACGCAGTTGATTGTCATCGTAGTGACAAATTTGAGTAAGTGTCAAAATTATTGCTGTCACGTTTTCCTTCGAAAATATAATAAGTATTATGAATTTATGCAGGTGTTCAGAATCAGAGTGTGAAAATACACCACTACACTGGTCATTGTTATCGGAGGACGTCAGCTACTGTGTTAGTGGACACAGGAGCAGATATGGAAACACTAAAAAGGCATGGGAGGTGGAAGTCTTCTCAAGTGCCAAAAGGATACATAGAAAATTCGGTGCAAAATCGAATAAATAAAGCAAATTAGTTAGTCTCATCAATTACTGGATCTACTACACCGCTAATCATGCCTTCCACTTCAAATTATGTGACTGTTAGTTCATCTTCTACAAACCACGCAATTGTTGAAAATTCTTCCAATAATACACTAGTTTTCATTTCGAGAACTGTACAAATATAACAATTAATACAAAGTAGAATGTTTCTTGAATTATTAAGTGTTTACCTAATATAATTGTGATTGAGTTCTGTAATATAAATTATCCTTTGTTCGTTTTCATATAAAAATATATATTTAAAATTTTCGATCGTGGAGAAAGTATAGTCTGCTACTCGGTTAGAATGAAAATTCGTGATGCTCGTGGTTCCTTTTCCTCTCACATCGAATTTTCATTCTAACCTTGTTACAGAATATACTATTCTATAATCAAAAAAATGTTCTGAATAATGAAGATCATAACTGATAGTAGTAGATTCAAAAATAGAATTATAATATATTCTATAAAATATTTTTTCTAAAAACGAATTCGAACCAATTTTTAAAACTGTCTTTACTTTTCTCCGATTCTAAAATTTTAGCATTTCGAAAATTTTGCCACTCTAGACCTCGCCCTATACCCTTGTTTCACTGGCCTAGGCGTAAATCCATCGCTGAGTTAGTTCATATTTTGTACGCGATTGATGTTCATTACCAGCAGGCCCGAGACAAGAGTATCTTCGGTTAGATCTATCTGCGAAGTGGAGATTCATTTCTACAAGACATTCATGAAAGCTTTTATGTTGGAAATAGATTCATTTTCTGTACGTATATATACGTGCAAAATTACATGCGGGCTTTAGCAGGGGTATTTTTTAGGGTGCGATGTACTCCATTCATAGAAATGAGGTCTTAGCGAGGGTCTCAGTTTTTTGGCGTTTTTCTCTCGAAGTTAGTACTCAATTTCACGATCTAGAAAGTCAACAGCGCGGGAGTGGTTTTTGATATATATATATATATATATATATATATATATATATATATATATATATATATAATATATATATATATAAATATATATATATATATATATATATATATATATATATATATATATATATATATATATATATATATATATATATATATATGAAAAACTTGGTTCTCGGAATGAACCGCGTAAAAGATTTGTTTCCGATTCCTCCTAATTCGATTCGTGGAGTAGGCAGATTGAGGCCACGTATCTGAATTATTTTCCTTCTAATTTTCCTGAAGATGGCTTCGCAAAAGGAGCCGAAACGTCGAGATTTTTCAAATCTTTTACGCGGTTCATTCCGAGAACCAAGTTTTTCAAATACTTCCGACCGCGGAAATCTTTCTGAACATATATATATATATATATATATATATATATATATATATATATATATATATATATATATGTATATATATATTATATATATATATATTTATATATAAATATATATATATATATATATATATATATATATATATATGTATATATATATATATATATATATATATATATATTTATATATAAGTATATATATATATATATATATATATATATATATTAATAAATATATATAGATATATATATATATATATATATATATATATATATATATATATATATATACACTGTGTCCGTAAAGTATGGAACAAATTCATTTTTAGCTAAACACACCAATTTAAGAAATAATCATGAAACACGTCGATTTTTGATTTTAATTTACCGTATTTTAAAATAATAATCTAATATACAGGGTGAATTACTTTCGAGTAATGACGTCACCGTCATTTTTTTCAAATGGAACATCCCCATTTTGTTGATTCCAAAAATGTATCACATGTTGATTCCAATTGGTACAGGGTGGACAAAAATAAAATAGTTTTGTGTGTGCTCATAAAGTAACGCGTAACATTCTTTATTAGTTAAATTAACAATATTATTAAAAATACTTATTGTCTAGCAGCAATTGGTTTAAATGTAACACCCTGTAGTTTGTTACATTTTTAGATTAATAAAAATCAGCTGTTTCCAAACATGTTTGGTACTTGTGGTCTAGCAGACAGAATATGAAAGAAACTATTTCTTATCAATTTAAAAAAAACAAAGTCGTCTATTTCTTTGTGAAATGTCATTATTTGTTTAGTAATTTATTGATGTTCAGTGACAGTTCAGTACTACAATATTTTTGGTATTCGTGAATGTTTCAATTATTGCTTAGATTTAATTTGAAGTAGAAATGGAGTTAAGTGTAAAACAAAAAATTGAAATACTTATGATGATTGGGTATGGAGACAGATCGCGAACTCAGATGGAAGTGTGCAATTTGTTTAATGATAAATATCCAGATAGACCTATAACGCGTTCAACAGTCAGTAAGATTGAAAAGAAATTTCGGGAAACTGGTACGGTTGAAAATGTACGTAAATCAGGTCGTCCCTCTGCAAATGCTGATACAGCATTAGATGTTTTACTGAGTTTTGAAGAAGATGCGCACATTTCTGTGCGTAAAGCTAGTCGCGACATCGGTGTTAGCAAAACAACGGTACACAAACTATTGAAGCTTGAAAAATGGCATCCTTATAAAATCAAACTTGTGCAAAAATTAAACGAAGATGATCCCGATAGAAGAATACAATTTTGCGAAGAAATGATGGATAAATGTCACCGAGACCCTCTCTTGGTACAAAACATTGTATTTTCTGATGAGGCCACTTTCACGTTAAATGGCGAGGTTAACCGTCAGAATTGTAGATACTGGGCAAAAGAAAACCCCCACTGGATGCGTGAGCATCATACACAATACCCGCAAAAGGTAAATGTGTGGGCTGGAATTGTAAGAAATCGAATCATTGGACCCTACTTTATCGAAGGAAATTTAAACGGGGCAACGTACCTTGAGTTTTTAAGGGGGTATCTCGTACCTACTTTACGTAATTTGTTTCCCAGCAGACGTAATCCTGGAGGTTTTGATGAAAGTTTATGGTTTCAACAGGATGGTGCACCTCCACATTATGCTGTAGATGTTAGAAGGTACCTAGATGAAATTTTTCCGAACAGGTGGATTGGTAGACGTGGACCTACTGAAAGGCCAGCGAGGTCACCAGATTTCAATCCGTTGGATTATTTTATGTGGGGCCATCTGAAGAATGTTGTTTATAAAACGAAACCAGCAAATATTGAAGAATTAAAAGAGAGAATGCGAACAGAAATAAACAATATTACTCAAGAAAGTATACACAAGGTTCAACAAGAATTTGTACACCGTTTGGGTTACTGTCAAATACAGCAAGGGTTGCATTTCGAACATTTATAAAGTCATGTATTCCATCATATTCTGTCCGCTAGACAATAAGTATTTTTGATAATATTGTTAATTTAACTAATAAAGAATGTTACGCGTTACTTTATGAGCACACACAAAACTATTGTATTTTTGTCCACCCTGTACCAATTGGAATCAACATGTGATACATTTTTTGAATCAGCTCAGCTAGAGTAATCCGAAAATTGAGACAAAATGGGGGATGTTCCATTTGAAAAAAATGACGGTGACGTCATTACTCGAAAGTAATTCACCCTGTATATTAGATTATTATTTTAAAATACGGTAAATTGAAATCAAAAATCGACGTGTTTCATGATTATTTCTTAAAATGGTCTGTTTAGCTAAAAATGAATTTGTTCCATACTTTACGGACACAGTGTATATATATATATATATATATATATATATATATATATATATATATATATATATATATATATATATATATATATATATGTATATATGTATATATTCTTTCCCCTATACATTTTGGAATACCCAGCGGTGCCGAATTTTGATGTCTGGGGTTGTTCAACTAATCCGGAATTCATCCTTATATATCGAAGGATTTTTGCAATTGCAAACCCCTCCAAATTGAGTTAGTTTTGAAAATGTATGCATGAATTGAGCTACTGTTAGGAAAGTGCCTTTTGGCGGCATAAAATAACTCCAAAAAAGATTTCATCCTGACTTTTGGAAAAGAACGTTAACTTTTCAATTAAATCTTTTTTCATTTTTTCAAGTCTCAATCAACTTTTAGTGCAAATAAACGAAAAATAAGTGAAAATCAACACAGGTTAAAACAGATCAAAACCGTTCATATATAATATATATATATATATATATATATATATATATATATATATATATATATATATATATATATATATATATATATATATATATATATATATATATATATATATATATATATACAGGGTGTCCCATAAATAACACGCCAGAGTGACACTGGAGGTAGATTGGCTTCAGGTCAATCAGATAACATCAACATGACCTAAGTAAAAGTTTTCTGGTTTTCGAGATATTGCCACTCTTATGTTTTTTCAAAAATCTATACTTTTTGTTCATTTTCTCGCCTGTTTTAATTATGGATGAGTTCTAACTCATGGTTTTTTTTCGTGTTCTATCATCAATATATGGTTGAGACAATCGACTAATCATTTCATTGAAAATTAGCTCGCTAATCTCAAAAAAAAATCAAGTTGTTTCAATTTAATTCAAATCCGAAAACCTTAAGTAAAGTTTGACTATTTACTGTGAAAAAATATTGTACCAGACAGAATCAGCTAATGATCTTAAAAACTAGCCTATTTAATGCTCTTTCGAAAACGGTATAACATTCGTGGTTTTTTTCTTTCAAAAGTCTAAAAATTCCATTTTTGTCATTGAAGTCGTGCTACTTGCGAAATACACTGCGCCGCAAATTTAACGCATAGCTAAGTTTTGACTGAATATTTTCTCAGGCGGTGATCCGATTTGAATAAATTTTTCACCAAATAGTAGCTCCGTTCTTTGAGAAAATGCAGTAGTTATAAGATGATAAAACAAAAATGAATTAACTTATTGTACAGGGTGTTTGAATAGTGACATGTTTTCTTCGTCCAAGTTTACATCCTTCTGCGGGCAATATCGGGTAGCTCAGGCAGAAAAAAAAATAAACGGTGTTATAATCGCATGTCTTCTGAGTAATTTGTTTTTTCAATCGTCTGTTTATCTTGAGCCACTCGAAATCTATTCATGTTTTTATAACCGCTCACACTTTTCAAACGAAATTTCTTAAAATATTTTTTAACTTGTGTAGAAGACTGTGCAAACGAAATTTCATTAAAAGTTGCCAACTTTGTTTATTTATTTATTTTTAATTGATTGGGCCGATACATGATGTAATTTAATGAAGATATCAAAACAATGGTTTATAAAAACAATGTACATATTTATTTATATACACAAAGTAAAATAACGCATGATCCTCGTTTCCGTGAAACTTCATCTTCTTCAGCTGCTTGATGCTAACTAATAAATAGGTTTCTCCGTTATATTGAATACAAGAAATGAATAAATGAAAAATTGTGTAAAAAGGGTAAATAGATGGATGGTTACAAATTAGTAAAGTAGGAAAAACCCATTCTAAACTGGTAGTCAGGTAGTTCGGTAATTTTGAAAAGATTCGGAAGGGGCTTGTAGTATGGAGAGACATACAAAACCAAATGAACATAGTTTATACTTGTAAAGAAATTTTGTATACACAGCCTTCTTCGCAAATTAACAAAAAAGTTTTAATAAATTTCATTTGAAAAGTTTGAGCGATTATAAAAACATGAATATCTTTCGAGTGGCTCAAGATAAACAGACGATTGAAAAACCAAATTACTCAGAAGACATGCGATTATAACACCTAACATATGCCTGAGCTACCTGATATTGCCCGCAGAAGGATGTAAACTTGGACGAAGAAAACATATCGCTATTCAAACACCCTGTACAATAAGTTTATTCATTTTTTTTGATCATCTTATAACTATTGCATTTTCCCAAAGAACGGAGCTACTATTTGGTGAAAGATTTATTCCAATCGGATCACCGCCTGAGAAAATATTCAGTCAAAACTTAGCTATGCGTTAAATTTGCGGCGCAGTGTATTTCGCAAGTAGCACGACTTCAATGACAAAAATTGGAATTTTCAGACTTTTGGAAGAAAAAACCACAAATGTTATACCGTTTTCGAAAGAGCATTAAATAGGCAAGTTTTTAAGATCATTTGCTGATTCTGTCTGTTACAATATTTTTTCACAGTAAATAGTCAAACTTTACTTAAGGTTTTCGGATTTAAATTAAATTGAAACAACTTGATTTTTTTTTGAGGTAAGCGAGCTAGATTTCAATGAAATGATAGGTCGATTGTCTCAGCCATATATTGATGATAGCACAAGAAAAAAAACCATGAGTTAGAACTTCTTTATATTCAAAACAGGCGAGAAAATGAACAAAAAATATAGATTTTTGAAAAAAAACATAAGAGTGGCAATATCTCGAAAACCAGAAAACTTTTACTGGGGTCATGTTGATGTTATCTGATTGACCTGAAGCCAATCTACCTCCAGTGTCACTCTGGCGTGTTATTTACGGGACATCCTGTATATATGTATATATATAGGTATATACATAAATCTTATTTCTAATTCTGCCAATATGACTGTTTCCAGGTAATAGGTACATACCATATTTGCCGCAGTTTTTGTTGAGATCTTCAGATATTCACCCACAATATACAAGAAATAGAATTTGAAACAGCACATAGTGGACTGAAAACGATGTGATCTAAGCAAAATCTTACAAAATGATATTTCAGAAATCCCTTATTTATTATGGAATTGTGGTCACCTGTTTCGTCAATGTTGAATGATAACGTTATACTTCTACTTTCTGCTTTATGAGTGAATTCCAATTCTATGAAATTCGCTCAGGAGTTGAAAGACATTAATCTAATCGTCATCATTTCTATTTTCTATTACCTTATAAATACACACGGAAACATATATAAATGTATATCAGTGGCGTAACTACCGGTGTTCCATGTATTCCAGGAACACAGGCCCCCGAGCTTTGGGGGCCCCCAAAGCTCGGGAACATTCAAGGCTGGGACCTGGCAAATTTTAGAAAGTTGCTCAAATTTTTATGACCATCACCTTCGTGGCCCCCAAAGAGGCTCCTTATATATATATATATATATATAAAATATATATATATATTATATATATTATATATATATATATATTATATAAATATATATATATTATATATATATATATATATATATATATATATGTATATTATATATATATATATATATATATATATATAATATATATATATATATATATATATATATATATATATATATATATATATATATATTTATACTAAAAGGTATTCTAATATCTGACATCCGAGATCAAGAAAGTATCGAATTCATGAAAGAGATAAATTTTATTTAGCAAAAGACGATCTTTTTAATATATTTCATCTACCTTATGAACTCGATACTTTTATTAGATTAGGTTAGAATAGGTAAGGTAAGCTTAATTCTTTTTTTAAAAAAAGTAATTGAACTACAAAGTATAAGGTCATGTTCGGCTTTTGAAGCCCCAAATACGCAAGAATCCGAAATTTCATCAAAATCGGTCAACTACACAATTACCTAATAACAAATGAAATAATGGTTACATTCAATATTGAATATTTTCAGATGGCGAAAATCATTTAGGTTCATCAGTTCATTAATTGAGTTATTAAAATTCTTATACCTGTTGATTTCGAAGGGCTTCCCAAAAGTTAAATTTCAATCATCCACTCCATCTAATATAGACAAAGAAGCAAGTTAACTTTGTTAAAAGTAGTAATATTGCAACGACCATCATTGGCTCTATTATAGCAGATATCATAAATTGCCACAGCTATTAATCTTCTTTCTAAGTGTGATTTGTTTGACATTTTTTATCTTATGCAAAAGGGCGATTGTGTTATATTTCGAATGGTAAACGCGTACATTCTCGAATTAGAATTATTAATACTTCATATATCAGATGTAAAAGGACAGTGAAATAAGAATTTTCTATAAATAAATACGCGTAACGAATTGTGTAGCTTCTTACGTGAAATTATATCCAAGATACATCCATGTGAACAATTCACAACTTTACTACATTTTAACATTCGCACAAATTTCGTTATTATGTAAAACTCGCAAACTGTTCCAATTTATGAATCATAACACCATCAAATATCGACTTAATCATAATGTTTTTATTTCGGTCCGTATGAAACTCGAGCAGCAACATAACCCATGCTATCGGAGTATGTCAACGTACTGATTGTTGCATAGCGTGTATAGAGAAGGAAAAATTGATAGTGAATTGTTCACTTATCTTATCACGTCGGAATGCACTGCTGTACTCGAAAAAGTTTTGTTCATTTCCCGTCTCCCTTTGAAAATAACTAGTGAGGTGGATAATAGCATGATAACGGGAGTAACTCGAGTGAGTCATTTTCATAGGTACAAATGGATAAATGTCTAACTTTCATACACGCAAACTTACCTATTCATAATAACACAAATAAATTGAGGGTTGCTGGTAATTATCCAACGAATTCTCTATTTTAGATAGTGCAGTTGAAGGAACCTGAGGTTATTTTCATTCCATTCGGTTATTGAATTAGATATTTATATAAAACAATATATAGTATGTACAAAAACAAAACTTTAATTTACTACGTTTATTATCACCAAAATACTTTGAAAAATATATAACTGCGATTGCAATTTCGGTCACTAGACCATCATCGGGCAGATTGAGTTAAGAACTGAATACATAATTATAGATTTGCGCTTACGGGTGGGAAATGATTATTGCAGGTACCTAAATAGACAAGAGGAACATATTTCAAGAAGGGCTAATCGAAGTGGATTTCCCAAAATGGTACAATAAAATGTTCTTAGAAAAATCATTATTCTTTGAATACACGAAATATAGGAGAATATATATACAGTGCTTTCATGATGAAAGGAACAAATTCATTAAAAAATTAGGTTTCTATTTCATGTTAAAATCCTCGGACAGGTCGATTAGTATTTTTATTTGGGCATTTTTCGCAATAAAAATTTTGTATACAGGGTGTCTCATTCAAGAGCTATGGCTTTGTCATTAGTTTTTTTAAAGGTAATACCCTGTATATTATTTCACTTTACAATTCTACGATAAATTCTTATCACTTTTTGTGAACATACCATATGCCTCAACTTGATGGATTCCCAGATTATAACGGAGATAGTGGAGCACCTGGAGATTTAAAATGTGGATTCAAAGTACAAAAAAAAATTTAGGTAAACATTGTCATTAAATCTGAAGAATGAAATTTCACATGTACCATCTGAATTCATTCACTGGTGCTGTATACTCCGCAGTTTTCACGTTTTTAACGCTCCAGGCACTACACTACTTCATTGTTTAAGAAAATGCAATTACTTGAGAGAGAACGTATTGAAGTACTTATGATGATTGGTTTTGGAGATAGGGTGCGTTCACAAGAAGAAGTCTGCAATCTATTCAATGAAAATCATCCTGATCGTCCGCCAATTACTAGATCGACAGTCAGCAAAATTGAATCAAAATTCAGGAGATACGGCCACGTTAGAGATTTACCTAAAGGAAGACCACCGAGAGTATCTGAAGAAACAGTGCTGAACGTTCTACTAGAAACCCAAGATAACCCTCATACATCCATTACTACAATTTCCAATAATTTCAATTTATCAGTAGGGTCCGTGCATAAAATACTTAAGGTAAATAAGTATCATCCCTATAAAATTAAGCTGGTACATGAATTATTAGAAGACGATTTTGACCGCAGAGTACAGTTTTGTGAGCAGATTCTTGAAATTCATAATCAACATCTAAATTTCATTACAAACATAATTTTTTCTGATGAAGCCACCTTTACTTTAAATGGCCACGTCAACAGACAAAACTGTAGGTATTGGGCGACCGAGAATCCTCATTGGATGCAAGAATGCCACACACAGCGGCCTCAAAAAATTAATACATGGGCAGCGATTGTTCGAAATCGTATAGTTGGTCCCTATTTTTTTGAAGGAACACTAAACGGAGAGGACTACTTGAACTTTCTCCAGTTCGAACTCATTCCGGCTTTAGCTGTTTTGTTTCCTAACCCACAAGATCCTGACATACCTAATAACGAGATATGGTTTCAACAAGATGGGCACCTCCTCACTATTCAATCGCTGTTCGACAATTTCTTGATGCAACTTTTCCCAACAGATGGATAGGACGGAGAGGTCCGATTGAGTGGCCGCCAAGATCACCGGACATAACCCCATTGGATTTTTTTCTTATGGGGTTATTTGAAGTCTAAAGTTTATTTGAATAGACCAAATAATATTGATGATCTAAAAGAGAGAATCAGGCAGGAAATAAGACTTATCAGTCCAGAAGTAATTGAAAATGTGCAACGGGAAACATTGAATCGACTTCAAAAATGTCTCGAAGTAAACGGACAACAGATTGAACATATGTAAAAATTAAATTAGTAATTACATTTGTGTGTTTTCATATCGTACCTCTCATTACCCACTATCTCCGTTTCTGGCAATCCATCGAGTTGAGGCATATGGTATGTTCACAAAAAGTGATAAGAATTTATCGTAGAATTGTAAAGTGAAATAATATACAGGGTATTACCTTTAAAAAAACTAATGACAAAGCCATAGCTCTTGAATGAGACACCCTGTATACAAAATTTTTATTGCGAAAATTGCCCAAATAAAAATACTAATCGACCTGTCCGAGGATTTTAACATGAAATAGAAACCTAATTTTTTAATGAATTTGTTCCTTTCATCATGAAAGCACTGTATATATCATGGTCGTTAAGCAAGATATCTTTTGCATTATGATTGAGTTTAAAAATTTCTAATGATTCTAAGTAAGTTAGTTTGGTTCCTTTCAGTAATTTTTGAATAATTTGAAAGTTATCTATTTGTGGAAACGGGTGGTGGTTTTCACGGCAATGATTAGAAAACGTTGAATCCGTTTTATTTTTCAAAAAAGATTGTTGGTGTTCTTTAAATCTTGTCTTGAACGATCGACCAGTCTGACCTACATCCCGTAAGCGCAAATCTATAATAATATGTATTCAGTTCTTAACTCAATCTGCCCGATGATGGTCTAGTGACCGAAATTGCAATGGCAGTTTTATATTTTTCAAAGTATTTTTGTGATAATAAACGTAGTAGATTCTATGTAAGTTAGTTTGGTCCCTTTCGGTAATTTGTGCATAATTTGGAAGTTAAATTACCGAAAGGGACCAAACTATTTAACTTAGAATCATTGGAAATTTTTAAACTCATAATGCAAACATAATTAAAACTCATAATTCAAAGGCAATATCTTGCTGAACGACCAAATTGACTTGATATATTCTCCTATATTTAGTGTATTCAAACAATAATATTTTATTGTACCAATAGCGGAAATCCACTTCGATTAAACCTTCTAGAATTATGTTCCTCTTGTCTATTTAGGTACCTACCTAAATAATATTTTCCCACCCGTAAGTGTCAAATCTAGAATTATGTATTCAGTTCTTAATCTACCCGATGATGGTCTAGTAACCGAAATTGCAATGGCAGTTTTATATTTTTCAAAGTATTTTTGTGATAATAAACATAGTGAATTCAAGTTTTCTTTTTGTTCATCAAGTTAAATTATCACGTAATAACGACGTATTCCATCAACTATTTGAAAATATAGTATATTTTCATATTGAATTTTGTTTTCAAGTAAGACGTTTCGGTCAAAAATATTATAATTAACTATAAAAGTATTTACAGTACTATGATACAAAAAAATGAAGTCGTAACTAAGCAACGATGCTACTATTTACTTCTCAGGTATTTTCTGTACGATTTATAGCCATTTGACAATTTGATAAATCAGCGCATCCGCCATTTCTAATTGAAAATTATTCCTGATAGACCTAAAAATGATAAACTAATATTTTCCAAAGGTTTGTAGGGGAATGAACCGGAAATTAGTATGTAAAAATTACTGGTCCTTTAATGTCCCGATGGGTACAATTAAAACATCAGACATTTTGGAAATGCGTGCCAAGCTTAAATAACAGTATACTGATGGTTGGAAAACCACTGGAAGCGTTGTCTTATAACATTCTCAACTTGAACAGGAGTTAGATAAAAAAAGGTGCTACCTAGCGATTTCAACTGGTCACTGCTCCCTGAGGAAACATATGCAAACCATCGGCATATATAGAGAATAACCGACTCTGTATGTAGGAGGAAGAAACTGGCTCTCACATCATCTTCGAATGCGAAGCCAAGGTCTTCTGAAGAAGTATTCTAATAGGAGAAAGAAACCCTAGAGGGGACCTTTCCAGAAAAGACTCAGTGAAAGGAATGCTAAGCCTGATAAGGGTAGCTTATCTCTTAACATAAAAAGGCGCAACCAGAAGTACAAAGGGCCTGGAGACTGAGGTTATAATGGTGATTGATTTTAACTAATAGCCACTTCGACGATGTACCTTGAAGTTAAATCACCTAGTTTTATGTTCAGGACACATTTACATATTTGAATTCAGCCGTATTCAAATTCGCTGAAAATCGATAACGTATTGTAAAAACAAGGGTTCATTCCAATATGACCAAAAATGTTTTCTAATGCAGGATAAACTGTAGCAAGTATTATAATAGGGGGTAGAAACTCTACGGATGCCGTTCCCAGAAAAGAATTAGTAAGGAGACTGCTAAGCCAGATAAGGGTAGCTTATCTCTTTACATAATACGGCGAAACCAGAAGCGCAAAGGGCCTGAGGGCTGATGTGTTGAGGTTCTAATCCTTGACTGCTCTTCGCTGAGTTAATCAATCAATCAATCAACTAACTGGTGATTGATCTAAACTAATAACCACTTCGACGATTTACCTGGAAGTGAAATTACCTAGTTCAATGTTCAGGACACTGTGAAATTCTCGAATTCAGCAGTATTTATATTTCGCTGAAAATCGATTACGTATTGTGAAAATGAGTGTTCATTTTAATATGATCAAAAATGTTTTCTAATGGAGATAAATTGGAGTAAATTGTATACAGACTGAAGAACGCCGATTAGAAGGTAGGTTAAAAAAATTGGAAATTGATTTCGTATTTTCATACTACCATATGTTACCCCTTCAAAATTATACTGTTTTACAAATAGGTTAAATTTGCAGTTCAACAAGATGTTCAGAGTAGAT
>JARQZK010000002.1:690000-700000 GCA_030704885.1 Cynegetis impunctata
CTCAATCTGCAGAAGTTGTGAAGTTGAGAAACTTTCCAAAAACCACGTAAAAACGAGAAATATCTACCTGAAAATGGAGGCGGTTGATAGTTTCGTTCTGCCCAGAAAACAATCTCAGATACCAAATTTCAGCTCATTTAGTTCGATGGGAGCAGCTGGAGATGCCAATATATGCCGGGAAAAAAAATTATGAAGAAAAAACACATAATGAAATTCGGCAACTATTTTCCTTGAAAGCAGCCTTTTATTATGTAGGATTTCTCGTTTTGTGTAGTTTTTGATGTTTTGAACACCTCCACAACTACTGATTGAGTAAGACGTAATAGTGCTGAAATATATAACACATATATATATATATATATATATATATATATATATATATATATATATATATATATATATATATATATATATATATATATATATATATATATATATATATATATATATATATATATATATATATATATATATATATATATATATATATGTATATATATATATATATATACAGGGTGTTCCTTAAAGACATGCTAATATTTAAGGGAGTGATTCTTCGACTTATTTTAAGACAAGAACTACCCATGCACGTATGTCTTAGAAGTCATAACTTTTTAGATACAGGGTGATACAATTTCAAAAAAAAACATTTTTTTAGTGATAACTGAGATAATATTGTGGACAACTCTATAAGATTTGGTAAATTTTTTGTACATTTAGAAAAAATCTGATCTCTTAATTTGCTTTCACTAGATTCACAAACATTTTCACATTGCATCAGATTTTTGAGGAATTGATCCTGAAGTGAAACGATTATTTTTTCAAGCGTAAACCATGCGTCGGACAAAGAAAATCCATGAAATCAAAAATAAATGAGGATCTCAAAATGTATTTTTATTTCAAGAGAAAGCAGCGGCGTAGTAATTTTTTTCCAGAAATATTCAATGCAAATGCCGTATGAACACCACTCGTAGAGAAAATGAAAATGTTCTCTACCAGTGAACCGCAAAATGCACCTTAATGCATAGAAGACATGTACTAAATTTTATAAAGTTGTCTACAATATTATCTCAGCTTTTAAGCTTTTACTGAAAAACTGATTCTTTCTCAAAATTTTATCACCCTGTATCTCAGACGTTCATAGGTAGCTTTTTGTTTGAAATGAGTCAAAGAATCACCCCCTTAAATATTAGCAAGTCTTTAAGGAACATACTGTATATATATATATATATATATATATATATATATATATATATATATATATATATATATATATATATATATATATTTATATATCTTTATATATATATATATTATATATATATATATATATATATATATATATATATATATATATATATATATATATATATATATATATATATTTATTCGAATTGTTGTTGCCTGTGATCTATTTTTAATCTCTTGATAATTATTAGCAATAACAGGCTGGTTGAATCTTAAAAAACTCGATTTTATTAAAAAGTTGACGTTTCACTATGATATTCGTAATTGAAATTTCTTTGACATTTATTGATTTGAAAAAATTGAACAGACAGGCTGCTTTGTATATGCTATTCAGTCTAATATTAATATTCAAAATTGTTATCATTAGATGGTAAGGGAAACCAAAGAAACCTTTACCTACGTAATGTTTGAAAATAATAATAATAGGGTACTATTTATCTAACAACAAAGAAATTAGTCATGGGAAAACATTAAAGAAGTGGAGTAGAATTATCGGTATAGCACGCTTATATGGAAGCAGCCGTTGACACGTGTTTCGGACTCTTTGGTCCTCATCAGAACGGCGTAGCCAAGCATTGGATTGAAAATTTGAAGATGAAAATAGTATAACAAACAAAATCCTCTGCTACGGAAGATAATCAACTTTTTAATAAAATCGAGTTTTTTAAGATTCAACCAGCCTGTTATTGCTAATAATTATCAAGAGATTATATATATATATATATATATATATATATATATATATATATATATATATATATATATATATATATACGGTTCAACCAATCGTCATGAAAATTGATATACTTGAATATTTCTCCACGAAGAAGGCTTTCTGTATAAATGAATTTTGTGGACGCGTTGCCGGTTAACTGGAGATGCGCATTCGCCATTTCGTATTCAGAATTCATAATTTTCTAGAAACACAGATGAATAAATATAGACAGTAAGGTCTCCTATTGAATAGCCAAATTTATCATACTACAATCCCCCTTCTGAATCTTTTTAAACTTACCGAACTACCTGACTAGCAATTTAGAATGGGTTTTTCCTATTTTACTAATTATTTGTAATCATCCTTCTATTTACCCTTTCCTCACAATTTGTCATCTATTTATTTCTTGTATTCAATATAACGGAGAAATATAATTAGTTTGCATTTAGCATCTGAAGAAGGTGAAGTTTCCGAAACGTGCGTCATGCATATTTGATTTAATAAATGTGTTAATTGTTCTTATAATCCATTGTTTCAATCAGTTAATATATCCTCGATTATGTTTTTCGTATAATTTTCAACCAATCAGAACGATCAATTTAGTTGAGTTATCTTGTATGATTTCGATAATACCTGATTATACATAGAGTTGTTCTACCAATCGAATACTAACAGGACCGTCAAATTTTGACGTTTATCAATAACTGTTTAAAAATGAGTCGATTCGGAGATTTTTACTTAATTTACTCAATAAATAATCGTATCAAATACAATACGTAGGTACTTCAAAATAAATACGGTTGTACATCTCAAACTTCCTGCATAATTACAAATCGTGTCAGTTTGACAGAATAATCCGACCTTCGCGGTCGGATTATTTAAACTGTCAAACTGACACTCTTTGTAATTGTGCAACAAGTTATCGATGTATAACCTGATTATTTTGAAGGACTTATAGTATTACTACTGAATATATAACTCATAAATGAATAAGCCAATAGAATCCGTGAATTTTGCATAACTACTGCGTATTGATAAGTGAATATACCCTTGACGACGTGATATAATCGTTTTGGTGTTTCGCCTCGTGTCAAAATGTGAATGTTTTCATATTGAAGATGTTTTGACGTTTGTCAAAAAAAATTAATATTTTTTATTCGTTATACAATCGTAACGAATACCACTCGAGCAATCGAAAATAATCGTTATACTGACCTCGTCGCTCGACGTATTTTCTTAAAACATCACTCAAGCTACGCTCTCGTGATGTTTCGCAAAATACGTCTCGTGATTCGGAAGTATTATCGATTATTTTCGATGCTATTGTGATATTATAACTGATAATACCTTATTATACATAGAGTAACTCTACCAATCGGAAACTAACAGGACCGTCAAATTTTGACGTTTATTAATGAATAAATGTTCAAAAATGAGTCGATTCGGAGAATTCGCTTAATTTACTCAATAAATAATCGTATTAAATACAATGTGTACTTCAAAATAAATACGGTTATACATCTCAAACTCCCTGCATAATTACAAATCGTTGTTATTTGACAGAATAATATTTAGACTGTCAAACTGACATTTGTAATTATGCAACAAGTTATCTTTGTATAACCTGATTATATTGAAGTACTTATACTACTGATTATAACTTTGTTAATTACAGCAGAATCATCTAAATTATTCATAATCAATTTCAATCGTCTAATTACTCACCTTAAACTTGTCGATTAGAATTTGGTTGAGTAGTTCAGAGTTTGGTCGGTGGATCTTCCCGTGAGGCGGTCTTCTTCTAACTACAGGAGGGCTGTCAAAGTCATCAGCGGGTGCGTCGGTATCGTGAGACTCTGAACTATCTCCGCCAATGCCCCCGCAGCCGGGCACCATCTGAAAAATCGCCTTTGTAATTTTAAATAACTTACGTGTTTGGGTAACATCGATGCTTCTCAATATTTTAGGGAACTACGCAAGAAATTTCAACTCATATCGCTGTTTATAGTGAGAGCAATGATGATAATGAGAAAATGAATAGGCATTCTTGTCGAGTTTTGTGGAGAAAAGTTAAAAATAATGAAATCTGCCGTTCATGAGGTTTTAAACTACATATTCTAAGACTACTTTGTTTAATTCTGTAACAGAAAAATTGACAACCAGGGAATTATTCTATTTCTACAGTTCCTCTGGAAATTTCTTATTTGTGGGATCGAACGGGAACAATGATTCTGGTACTGGATAAACTGTTTGAACACCAGGGATGGCAGTCACAGACTACCATTAGAATAAAAAACACATCTCAGTGATTATGTAACGCCCACCAATCAGCGCATACAATCAATACGCAAAAAGCCCAATTTGATCGATACACAAAGCATACCATACATAACCTACAGAAATTTATGAAATTGTATGAACATTTTGAGCAGAAAATACCATTCATACCCGAGGAAACGTTTTCCTGGTTTAATAAAGTGCAATAATTTACACTGACATACTAGAGGCGTATCAGGCTTCTATAATTGGATCGATTTTCTCACGAATAGAGTAACCCTATAATCTGAATATGGAAATACCAATTTGACAAATAAATCACATAACCTAAAAAAAAGAGTGTAGTAGTTCAAATGTTAAGACCATAGAAAATTCAATTGAATAGGGGTGGCCAACGAACGCAGAAAGGAATCTATTTTTCACGGTAAAAAAGTGTAATTTTTATTACACTTACATGAAGGTGTAACCCGCCTTTTTAGGTGGATGCATATTTTCACAAATCTGAGTAAATTTGGATTGAATGAAGGTTGATCTGGGTAATAGGTGATCTAACCATTCAATAGTATAAACTATAACCACATAGCTATACTATTGATATAAATTATCCCTAATTGAATTCGATTACAATTAGGTAACAGTTCAACCTGTCTTATATAATTTCAATTCCACCCGAAATTGAAATTCTGTTAGTATATAAAGTAACCAGTTTTCATACAAGATTATAATATAAATATTTACTCATTTAATTCACTTTGATTAATGGCAAAATAATTGGACCGCATTCTATAATCGCCATACTGTGATATAACAACACGGTAGGATAAATTACTTGAAAATTTTATCAAGTGCTTAGCGAAATTACTTTCATTTCATCCTACTGCGATAGAAGTTATAAATATCTCGGTAATAAACAATTTCCATAAACACTCCAGTAATTATCCACTGGCAAACCGCGGAAGCGCGCGGTTCATTTTCAAGGTTTCCATAAAACAGGAGATGATAGACTAGGATATTCAACGGAAAAAAACATAATATAGGTAATGGAAAGACGAGCTCAATTTCCCGTACTTGAAAACTAGATTTAATCAGAACTTTCATTTAAAAAGGAAAACTCATAATTGGCAATTGCGAAAATTTTAAAAAAAGGTCAAACAATGATATGGAAATACCGTATGATAATTTTGAAGATTGATTCTATGATAACATTATTCAATGAATCTACTATTGGGGTTGTAGACACGACAACCTCAACGTATAACAAAACTTTTTCGAATTCATGCAAGCCCACAAAAACATGCCCCAATAATTATTTATGTTAACATAAATATTTACATAAGAAAGTCATTTCTCTTGCGTATGGAAGAAGTATTCTTTAAATAGAAATTCAAGCCGAATGACATGAGACTGGTGAACAACAAAGGGAATAAAGCAATTGTACTTTTTCATGACAGACTGTCAAGATTCAAAGTTTCATCAATAAACATTTTTCACAACTGTTCCTTTAGTTATCAGCCTTAAGTTGATTTTCACAAATCATTCATCATTGAAATAAATAGATTGAAAACATGAAGACATTGGGATTTATTCTTTTTTATCTGAAAAGTGTTTTCTGAATGCCGGACATTATATATACATATATATATATATATATATATATATATATATATATATATATATATATATATATATATATATATATATATATATATATATATATATATTCATATTATTATTATATTTTTTTATGATTAAAAATATGCTAAGGAGCTTCGTTTCTGATATACAGGGTGATATACAGGGTGCCAAGTTTCCTCCTATAATTTTCAAAATAATTGAATGAAATTTGGCCTACTTATTTCACTTTAATAATTCAATATTTGGGTTACTAAGTATTTTTGTTTACCTACAGGGTGATACACTTCTGGGGGTCGTACTCAAATTTAACCTCTCGAACTTTTATGCGTACCGCTTCTGCTTCCAATGAAACATCAATTTAAATTCTCTCTTCAGTTTGCACTCTTTTTGCTCTCTTGTATGTTTTTCGAAAACTGTATGGATGTCGAGATAATTGCCAAAAAGTATTGACTTGTAATGAAACACACTTTATTTGACATTTATTAGTTAATGACTTAAAAAATTACTGATGAATTGACATTTGATAAACATATTACACTTCAATAACTCAATATTTGCGGCTATCAAGAATTTTAGAATACACAGGGTGATACACAAGCATTTTAGAAAATACAAGGTGATACACTTTTGGGGTCGAACCCAATTTAGCCCAATGAATAGAAGAGAATGATTACCTTATAAACGGTTCGGTAGTTCTGAACTTTTAATATGGTGTCTAGGATGTTTAGTTAGTAGGTATTTGAAATGCAAAATACACAATTTTTCTCGCTCTGTGCCCGCCGACATATTGAATGAACCGAAAAAAATTCGGCACTTTCTTCAGATTTTTGGCATTTATCTCGAGCAAAAAGTATCCAAATTCCGGAGAGAATTAAAATTGATGATTCTTTGGAAGCAGAGGCAGCACGTATAAAAGTTCGAGAGGGTTGAATTGGGTACGAAACCCAAAAGTGTATAACCCTGTAGATATTAAAAAATGCTTAATAGCCCCAAATATTGAGTTATTGAAGTGAAATAGGTGTGCCAAATTCCATTAAATTATTCTGAAAATTTTAGAAGGAAACTTAGAAAAAAACAGAAAAATATAAAACTTTGGCACCCTGTATATCTGAAACGAAGCTCCTAAGCATATACGTTATAATATATATATATATATATATATATATATATATATATATATATATACATACAGGGTGAGTCAGTTTTTATAGCAGGACTTTACCATCTTGTGATGTTTCTTCTGATATTTTCAGAATAATAGTATGGAAGTAGTCACCACATGTTATATATATATATATATATATATATATATATATATATATATATATATATATATATATATATATATATATATATATATTATCATAACCTGAAAATATGAATACATATATTTCTCTTTATAATTTTGTAAAAGTAAAAAGAAGCCCTGATTTCAATTACTTCTTAAAAATGAAAATTAACTAAGCCGGGATATTAAGTGCATATGGTTTCTATGAAAACCTAACACTATACATTGAAATATCAGTCAGATCTCAACTGCGTATAATGTATTCATTCAACAACTGAAAGTTTATGGCAGATAAATGGACAATAAAAATGTTAGTAACAAACTACACATTCATAATCTGATCAGTACGGATGTAGGCGTGAGGAAACAAAATAAAACAAATTAAGGAGGAAATATGTGTAAATAAATTTCTTACCAAGCTATTCTAGCCGCAGTCTAGCAAAAATTTACAAAATTAGTGTGCTTAGTAACAAATATTTCATTTTAAATTTAGAATTCACTAATTATAGATAAGTGAATACTTCTAAGTTTATACCAAGTATTATATTCGATAAATCGATATTGAAACGGAATTCTCACCTCAATTTGAATGCCGCTATCTCCACTATTACATTTGGCATTTCTAGCAGCCTTGTTCATTCTTTTTCTCTCTTTACTCGATCGCCATATAAGTGATCCAAACCTGTGAAAGATTGTAGACACAAATTTAAAATACACTCATACTTAATTATAATAATAACTACCAGATTGAAATATATAAAACCAAAAATCAGGTGTGTTCAAAAACTATTTATTAAAAAATTTCGGAGCTTGCTCCTTTCTCTCTAAAGATGTTTATATATATATATATATATATATATATATATATATATATATATATATATATATATATATATATATATCTTATATATAAAATTCTCGTGTCACAATGTTCGTTCCCATACTCCTCCGAAACGGCTTGACCGATTCTCATGAAATTTTGTGAGCATATTGAGTAGGTCTGCGAATCGGCCAACATCTATTTTTCATCCCCCTAAATGTTAAGGGTAGTCCACCCCTAATTTTTTTATTTTATTTTTAGACAAAATTTTTTGTTTTTTTATGATACAGCATACAGAAATACATACAATTCTAAATTTTCACCCTTCTACGATCAACCCTTATTTTTTATTTGTTAAACTTCTTCGAAATGACTCAACCGATTCTCATGAAATTTTGTGTGCATATCGGTTAGGTCTGAGAATTCGACAAAATCTATTTTTCATCTCCCTAAATGTTAAGGGTAGTCCACCCCTTAATTTTTTTCTTTATTTTTCTGACAACATTTTCTGTTCTATTTTTTTATGATACAGCATTCAAAAATATAAACAACTCTAAATTTTCACCCCTTTACGATCAACCCCTATTTAGATAGATAAAAATAATTTATATGGCAGAACGTTTGCCGGGTCAGATAGATAGATAGATAGATATGCAGATAGATAGATAGATAGACATTAGCAGATAGATAAATATATAGAAAGACAGTTAGATAAAAATAATTTTTATGGCAGAACAACGTTTGCCGGGTTAGATAGATATGTAGATAGATAGATAGAAAGACAGATAACTATCTAGATAGATAGATAGATAATTAGATAGGTAGATATACATCGGCAGATAGATGAATAGATAGAAAGATAGATAGATAAAAATAATTTATATGGCAGAACAACGTTTGCCGGGTCAGCTAGTATATATATATATATATATATATATATATATATATATATATATATATATATATATATATATATATATGTATATATGTATATATGTATATATGTATATATATATATATATATATATATATATATATATATATATATATATGTATATATATATATATATATATATATATATACATATATATATATATATATATATATATATATATATATATATATATATATATATATATATATATATATGAAATTTCTAAAAATGCATATGAATTGTCTATAACACTTTAATGTGAACACGATACACCTGAGGCACTTCGATACTTTCAAATCTCGAAATTCAATTTTGTTCGCTATGCTATATAAATTTAATAATCTATGACCTGCAATTCATACTGAATTATAAATTCACATGATAGCAGGCCGCAACCACATCTCAGCCTATAGGCCCCAAAAACGTTAATCCGGCACTGTTCTTCTTCCTTCGTCAAATTCACATATCCCTACATTTTGGAATTAATGAACGACACTAAAAAAAAATTACTCTGGAATTTGTTATTTCATTGGTTCGATTTAGTTATATGCCAGTCGAAGAGGCTGATTTGTCCGATTTCATTTGAAAAACTTCTGTATTATTTTTGGTAATAGTTTTTTCTAAAGGAAATTTGACGGTAGGATGAACAAATTTCAATAAATCTGTGTGTTAAACGACAAGGAAACTACCAGAAGAAACGGATGTTGCAATAGCAAATTGTAATGTTTTTAAAAGGCAATTAGTCGACAGCGCCATCTTCAAGAATTGGGTTGAACATGTCAGTCTTCACAACTTTTTATTTTTCACATAAATCAAACCAAACTGTTTATTTCACCGAATTACTTAAAAAAAATTCTATACATATCGACTTAAAACTATTTGACAGAAATGGACTTCCTCGCAATTATAAAAACCTATAACATTTGACCCACATCAAAGTAAGGTAAATGGGAGAAAGTCCAGAAAAAAAATAATTAAAATTAGAAACTGAACAAAAGAAAAACAAGAAAAATTATCTATAAGACAGAGGTGATCCGAAAGGACAGGGGTTCATCTAGTCCGCTGAAGGAATGAGGGGTAAA
>JARQZK010000002.1:702500-727500 GCA_030704885.1 Cynegetis impunctata
AAGTAAATAATGTCTTTAATTTTTACTTACGATGAATATGTTGACATGCTACTTATTTATGGAGAACTCATTTATAAATTGTTATTTATGAGAACTCATGCTCAAGGTTTGTACAGAAATCGTTTTCCTCATAGAATAACTCCAAGCAAAAATACTTTTGTCTATGTCGAACGAAAGCTAAGAACTGGTTTTTTTCCAAGTGGTAAAAATCAAGTTCCTCGACAAAAGACCGCTCAGACAGATGACAATGTGATAAATATTTTGGCTAATCTTCAGGTAAATCCACACACTTCAATACGATTTCTTGAACAAGAATTACAAATAAGTAGAAGTTCTATACAAACAGTATTAAAAAAATCACATCCTCATAAAATACATTCAACACAAAGATTTGTTCCTGCAGATCCTGAAAGGAGAAACAATTTTATTGCTGAAATTTTAGTACGAAGTAATGATGACCCCTCTTTTTTTTAAAAAATATTATGGAGTGATGAAAGTAATAATCGCCATAATTGTCATTATTGGTCGCAGGAGAATCAAAAGTGGATGCGCGAAACCAACTTTCAAACTATATGGGGAATCAATGTTTGGTGCGGTTTATTTAACGGTCGGTTGATTGGTCCCTATTTTTATGAAGGAATATTAACGGGGCAAAAATACTTAGATTTTCTTCAAAATATTCTACCAGAATTACTCGAAGAAATTCCCTTTGATGAAAGGCAAACAATGTGGTGGCAGCAAGATGGAGCATCTCCTCACTTTTTTGGGCCAGTTAGAGAATATTTTGATAACGCATTTCCTCAAAAATGGATTGGTCGAAATGGTGCGATTCTGTGGCCACCTTGTTTTCCGGATATTACACCCTTAGATTTCTTTCTCTGGGGTTACTTAAAAGGTTGAGCTTATGTCACACCCCCGATTGATTTAGATGATTTATAAGATAAAATAAGACAGGCTTGTCGGACCGTAACACCCGAAATGATTACAGCAGCACTTACAAGAAATTTTTTAACAAGGTTTGAACATTGTATAAATGTACATGGTCATCAATTCGAACATTTTCTTTGAATTTTTCAATTACTTGTTCTTTTCAATTGCCTATGTTACGTTTTTTAATAAAATAATTTATACAGATGTTAAGTTAATTGCCCCTATTATCATTACTGTACAATACAATGATGACAAGTGTGATACCGCTGAATTTGTTTTTGAATGATATATCAAAAATTGTAATATTATACCGGTTGTCCCATTTAAAAAAATTATATTTGGGTCACATGACCCGAAATGACAGGAAAAACGGCAGTCATTTCATAATAAATATAAACATCAGTTTTGACTGTTTATATCTGCCAAATTTCATAAATATCATATGAACAGTTTTCGAGTTATTGGACTATCAAAACGTCGTGGGACACCCTATATATATATATATATATATACATATATACATATATACATATATATATATATATATATATATATATATATATATATATATATATATATATATATATATATATATATATATATTAATAATTTGTATTGGTCCTATTGTTTTGTATTTATTCAATTGAATGCGACTCCATTCATCGATTGGAGCAGGCTTTCCTCTATTGCTTTCATTCAAACAAATATTCATTCACTCTCGAAATGTGTATGAGAACGAAAAATCTGATAATTATGTTTTACAAGAATTCAAAAAGAAGAACTTCTACATTGTACTCAAGCAAGAAGCTACCATATGTGATGAAAACTAAACAGAAAACTGCCAGCGTTAATGAACGGAACTAACTTTAACCAAATTGTATATATGGTATCGAATAATTATTATATATATATATATATATATAAATATATATATATATATATATATATATATATATATATAATATATACAGTGCTTTCATGATGAAAGGAACAAATTCATTAAAAAATTAGGTTTCTATTTCATGTTAAAATCCTCGGACAGGTCGATTAGTATTTTTATTTGGGCATTTTTCGCAATAAAAATTTTGTATACAGGGTGTCTCATTCAAGAGCTATGGCTTTGTCATTAGTTTTTTTAAAGGTAATACCCTGTATATTATTTCACTTTACAATTCTACGATAAATTCTTATCACTTTTTGTGAACATATTATATGCCTCAACTCGATGGATTGCCAGAAACGGAGATAATGGGTAATGAGAGGTACGATATGAAAACACACAAATGTAATTACTAATTTAATTTTTACATATGTTCAATCTGTTGTCCGTTTACTTCGAGACATTTTTGAAGTCGATTCAATGTTTCCCGTTGCACATTTTCAATTACTTCTGGACTGATAAGTCTTATTTCCCGCCTGATTCTCTCTTTTAGATCATCAATATTATTTGGTCTATTCAAATAAACTTTAGACTTCAAATAACCCCATAAGAAAAAATCCAATGGGGTTATGTCCGGTGATCTTGGCGGCCACTCAATCGGACCTCTCCGTCCTATCCATCTGTTGGGAAAAGTTGCATCAAGAAATTGTCGAACAGCGATTGAATAGTGAGGAGGTGCCCCATCTTGTTGAAACCATATCTCGTTATTAGGTATGTCAGGATCTTGTGGGTTAGGAAACAAAACAGCTAAAGCCGGAATGAGTTCGAACTGGAGAAAGTTCAAGTAGTCCTCTCCGTTTAGTGTTCCTTCAAAAAAATAGGGACCAACTATACGATTTCGAACAATCGCTGCTCATGTATTAATTTTTTGAGGCCGCTGTGTGTGGCATTCTTGCATCCAATGAGGATTCTCGGTCGCCCAATACCTACAGTTTTGTCTGTTGACGTGGCCATTTAAAGTAAAGGTGGCTTCATCAGAAAAAATTATGTTTGTAATGAAATTTAGATGTTGATTATGAATTTCAAGAATCTGCTCACAAAACTGTACTCTGCGGTCAAAATCGTCTTCTAATAATTCATGTACCAGCTTAATTTTATAGGGATGATACTTATTTACCTTAAGTATTTTATGCACGGACCCTACTGATAAATTGAAATTATTGGAAATTGTAGTAATGGATGTATGATGGTTATCTTGGGTTTCTAGTAGAACGTTCAGCACTGTTTCTTCAGATACTCTCGGTGGTCTTCCTTTAGGTAAATCTCTAACGTGGCCGTATCTCCTGAATTTTGATTCAATTTTGCTGACTGTCGATCTAGTAATTGGCGGACGATCAGGATGATTTTCATTGAATAGATTGCAGACTTCTTCTTGTGAACGCACCCTATCTCCAAAACCAATCATCATAAGTACTTCAATACGTTCTCTCTCAAGTAATTGCATTTTCTTAAACAATGAAGTAGTGTAGTGCCTGGAGCGTTAAAAACGTGAAAACTGCGAACTATACAGCACCAGTGAATGAATTCAGATGGTACATGTGAAATTTCATTCTTCAGATTTAATGTCAATGTTTACCTAAAATTTTTTTTGTACTTTTAATCCACATATAAATCTCCAGGTGCTCCACTATCTCCGTTATAATCTGGGAATCCATCAAGTTGAGGCATATGGTATGTTCACAAAAAGTGATAAGAATTTATCGTAGAATTGTAAAGTGAAATAATATACAGGGTATTACCTTTAAAAAAACTAATGACAAAGCCATAGCTCTTGAATGAGACACCCTGTATACAAAATTTTTATTGCGAAAATTGCCCAAATAAAAATACTAATCGACCTGTCCGAGGATTTTAACATGAAATAGAAACCTAATTTTTTAATGAATTTGTTCCTTTCATCATGAAAGCACTGTGTATATATATATATATATATATATATATATATATATATATATATATATATATATATATATTATTATTATTAGGAACTAGGGCATTGATAGATTTTCATTTTTGACTGAAGAGGTGTGTATCTGATAAATCCGACTGATGGCGTTGTGGTGTGTTTCCATACTACATACAAGTCTAAAAGATTATTGAATATGATTGAACTGTCTGGATAGTAACCACGCTCATATTGATGAGCCCCCAAAAAGGTTAAAACAGTTACTTGAATAATTTGAATAATTAGAAATACTTTGAGCAAACTGTTAACCAGCTTTCAAAAAAATTCTTGAGAAACTACGAACTGACTGCAGTAAATGAAGCCCAAAGTTGCAAACTCAAGAAAACTGAATTAGTATTTGAAGTCAGAAGAAGAAGATTTAAAAAAAAAGTTTCAACAACGAACTAGCAAGCTACACGCGTAGAGAAATGATGCTCTAAGTCGATTTAGACAGTTTGTTTACTTTGCATATAGGGCGGTAAATAGAATGGAAAAGTGCTGAGCGTTTTGTTATTGACATTTCATTTCACGATGTTTGCGTCATATTAATGGAAATCTGTTTTCTTTTTACTTTAGCCAGTACGTGCTTGAATCCTCCCATAATTTAATAGTAAGATACTCATACATTTGTTCATTGAAGGTTATTGATTCATTTTTGATGATTAGATTTTTTACCATATCTAATTAACAAAAATTGCGGGAAATTTTCTCGCAACGAGTATTTCTGTCGGTTCTCCAAGAGCTGATTGATGCAGAAATAACCTAAAAGTAACTGAACGATAGGAAAAATCATCCGCTTAATCAAATAAATGCCAGTTTACGTTCAAAATTCAATTCGTGGCCACCATGCTCTAGCACGAAAAAAATCAACTCGAATTTGAGTAAGTACCTACACATCAGTATCGGAATTCCTGATGCAATTGAAGTACATTATTTCCACATCAAAACGTGATGGGAAGTATAGTAACAGTACAAAAAATTTCAATTTATTTTCAAACTAAATCGGCCTAAAATGCCAAAAAACTAATTTTAGAAAACAAAAATTTTGTCGGTCTGTTAGTTCCGTCGATAACTTTCGAAGGAATTGAGCTATTTACTTCACATTCGGTACACAGGTAGATATTCATAAGAGAACGGTTCAGATTGTCATTAATGAAACATCAAACGATGTAACATGTTGCAGAACTTCGCATCTCTGGTGGCCACCTATGGGTGTGAAGTAACATTAGTTTTCGACGTTTGGCGTTTCTGTTTGGCCTAAAGTGAGATACCTATCGGTATCCGATAGATGGCGCTAAAATTTGTTTGCATGTTATCAGTGCTCCTCTTAGAAACTGTTACGGTATTATGAGGATTTCATATCGTTACAAACTCAGTCAATGGACGGGACACCACCCAAGAGCTCCTTGCAGAGCGAAGCGAGTGTCTTGTGTTTTCATCGTGTGGGACGCCGTTGTCAATTTTTCTAACATTCTTCCTTGATGGATGAATGGGAATTCCATATCATCGGATCTCATGAAATAAGCTCCCATGGAGTGTTGATTCGATTAATCATCAAATGAATTTCCCAATATATTATTGTCTATATATATATAATATATATATATATATATATATATATATATATATATATATATATATATATATATATATATATATATATATATATATATAATCTCTTGATAATTATTAGCAATAACAGGCTGGTTGAATCTTAAAAAACTCGATTTTATTAAAGAGTTGACGTTTTACTTCGATATTCTTAATTGAAATTTCTTTGACATTTATTGATGTGAAAAAATTGAAAAAATAAGGCTGCTTTGTCTTGCTAGTTATTTATTATATACTATTCAGTCTAATATTAACATTCAAAAATGTTATGATTAGATGGTAAGGGAAACCAAAGAAACCTTTACCTACGTAATGTTTGAAAATAAAAATAATAGGGTATCATTTATCTAACAACAAAGAAATGAGTCATGGGAAAACATTAAAGATGTGGAGTAAAATTATCGGTATAGTACGTTTATATGGAAGCAGCCGTTGACACGTGTTTCGGACTCTTTGGTCCTCATCAGAACGGCGTAGCAAAGCATTGGATTGAAAATTTGAAGATGAAAATAGTACAACAAACAAAATCCTCTGATACGGAAGACAATCACCCTCATTGTGGTTTATTGTTTGAACTCTCCGGTATGGGAGATTTGGTCAAACTTTAATAAAATCGAGTTTTTTAAGATTCAACCAGCCTGTTATTGCTAATAATTATCAAGAGATTAAAAATAGATCACAGGCAACAACAATTCGAATAAATATATATATATATATATATATATATATATATATATATATATATAATATAAGCGAGGGATGGTCTTGACTGGTTAGTTTAAGTACAAGGTTGGGAGCTCTTGAGGATGCAGTCAAACACTGGGCTTAAGGTCAGAGAAAACTCTTTGTCATTTATGTCAAGCTTTCGGAATCTATTTTTATTATTTCATCAGGACAGATAAACGTGAGGTTAGAGTCAAATCAACGTATACAACATTAAACAAGGAGTCTACAATTAACTTCAGACGTAAAAACATTTGTGACAAAATCTATTTTAATATTAATTGTACTAGTATCAAATGAAAGCTGTCAAATTGTTTCTTTTGTTTTGTATTAGAGACAACTGTCTTCCAGGATACAAAAAAAATTAGTTCTTCTTATCTGATTACTGTTCATATAATGTAGAAGGTAGTCAGTCACCGTGCATGAATGCAAGAACAATACACATTTCACAACATACAGTCCTTCGAAAGTTATATATATATATATATATATATATATATATATATATATATATATATATAAAAATATTTATATATATATAAAAATATTTATATATATATATATATATATATATATATATATATATATAAATATTTATATATATATATATATATATATATAAAAATATTTATATATATATATAGAGTAAATTCGGTGTATATGCCGCGCTAGGTAATACGCCGCAGTTTGATATTTTAGTTCCAAATCAACATTTGGCAACAGTGTCCGTTCAGCCATATTAGTGCTACATAGGAAACACGCGTGAACCATTCACAAAACGATATATCAGCTTTTTAGTGAAAAACATCAATATAAAGGTAAGCACCGTGTAAAATGTTTTCTTATGTTAAGGTATACATAGTCGTGAAGAAAGTTCTAAGTAGTTTTCGTTAATTTTAATAGGAGTATGCCAAAGATTGATTCATAACCTTACTTTTCTTTGGCTGAACACTCCGTTATACGTATAATAAATATGTGTTTTCATTTTATTTGTCATAAGATGCAATATGGGGTATTATGCCTCATCATTTTTTAACTGCGGCGTAATACCCCGTGCAGCGGCGTATTACCCTTACCTGTTTTTTTGTTTCAGATGCCACGTATTTTTGTTCGGAAAAATGTAAGAGCTTTATGGTCTGAAGAAAATCTTCGCAATGCTGTCGAAGATCTTAGACATGGTAGAGGATCTGTTCGCCAAATAAGCCGTACGTACAACGTTCCTGCCCGTACTTTGATGAGAAGAATGCGGTCTGGAAACCTCAGAAAGGAGAAATTAGGCCGCAAAAGTTGTCTATCTTCAGATTATGAAGCAAGTTTGGTAAAATATATTCAAACTATGGAAAAGCATGGATTTGCACTTACATCAGTTGAAGTGAAAAATATTGCAGTTTCTTTTGCGGTTCAAAATAATATTCCAAATACCTTCAATGTCGATAAAAAGCGAGCTGGGCATTACTGGTTTGTATCGTTTATGAAAAGACATCCTGAATTGTCAATTCGCCAAGCTCAGGGTATGTCTATAGCGCGAGCGCAAGATATGTCGAAAGATGAATGCCAACGATACTTCGATCTTTTGCAGAAAATATTAATAGATAATGATTTAATGAACACTCCGAGGAAAATATTCAATATCGATGAATCAGGGCTACAACTAAACAATAACCCAGGAAAAGTTATTGCCACTAAAGACACCAAAACCGTGAACTGTATTACAAGCGGTGAGAAAGGTGAGACTGTGTCAGTTATAGCATGTGTGAATGCAGAAGGTCATTTCCTTCCTCCCGTTTGTATTTTCAAAGGCAAGAAGAAAAAACAAGAGTTCGAAGATGGTTTGCCTCCTGGAGGTAAAGTTATAATGAATGAAAAATCGGCATATGTAACAGCAGATATTTTTAAAATATGGCTTCGAGAGCACTTTATTGCAAGGAAAGAACCAGGTAAAGTTTTGCTCATCCTAGATGGCCATTCGTCGCACTGTTCGGATGTAGAGTTATCAGATTTAGCTGCAAGCAACGAGGTCATCATGTTGTGTCTACCAAGCCATACCACACACTGGCTGCAGCCACTAGACAGATCGTTTTTTAAACCTTTAAAAACGTATTGGTCACAAGCCTGTAATAACGGGATACATAATCATCCTGGTCGAAAATTGAGTAGGCTACAATTTCCGGCACTCTTAAACAATGCATGGTGTAAAGCAGCTATGGTTCAAAATGGGGTTTCGGGTTTTATAACCTGCGGAATGTATGTTGTGTTGTGAAAATAAAGTTTTTTTGGAATTTCATAGAATAGTTCAATTCTTCAGAGAATAGCATGTTGCCATATTACCTATCGCAAGATGCCATATTACCCATGATATGGGGTAAAATGGCAACAGGCTATCTTTGTGCATTTTTACTTGCAATCTTTTACTCTGTGGGAATATGGCAACGAACGACTCTGGACGGATACATATATTGTGTAAGCTCTAACGTGCAGCCATCGTCTTTCATCTAGGCGCGTTGGTTATTAGAATGTGAGCATTTAAATTTTATGTTGCCATATTACCCCACTTTACTCTATATATATATATAAATATTTATATATATATATATATATATATATATATATATATATATATATATATATATATATATATATATATATATATATATATATATATATAGTTATATATATATATATATATATATATATATATATATATATATTCCGATTCTTGATTATCATTACACCTACTAGATTATTTGTAAAATTATAAACAATTCGCCACTTCTAAATCATAAGTAATCTGCAAGGTAATCTAGAATAATATTATAAAGAGGAAAAGTTTGTTAGTTTGGAAGTAGGAGGTAATCTCCGAATTTCAAAAATTCTTTCACCAATATTTAGAATGGACTTTCAAAGTGGACATAGAATATATATTATCTAGTTAAAATAAAAAGGCTTTTAGTGTTGGCCAATTTTGCAACTAAAGTCGACCGAAAAAAGATGGAGCGAATCTACGAACGCTGCCTTAACAGTAGGAGATGATGATTTAAATGCTTTCTACTGAAAAGTTGTAGAATTCGAGAAGGTTTGTGAAAAGTTCGCGACAACATATATATTTAGCTTAAGTTTAATACACAAATTGAATTCCACGAGGACACAACTAGTCTATAATATTTTGGATTGATTGGGCCGATACATGATGTAAATTGATGAACATATTAAAACAATTGTTTATAAAAAACTCAAATCACTTTTATCGAAACACAACATGAACATTGGTTACTATTCCGAAAATAACTTAGGAAATCATATAAAAAATAATAAATCAAAAGTTCACAAAAACAACAAATCATGAGTTTATGAAATTAATTGTGGTGATTGTGATAAGTTTTACATTGGTAGAACTTCCAGAAGCTTTCAAACCAGAATTTCAGAACACAAACGTAGTTTTGTTAATCAAAAGTCGGATTCACATTATGCAAACCATTTAATCCAAGAAAATCAAACATTCAATTTTGTCTTTAAAATATTAAATGCTGAAAGTAAGGGAATTAAACATAATTTTCTAGAATTATTACAGATAAATAAATACAAACATTCAAGTCTCCTATTGAATAGCCAAATTGATCATATTACAAGCCCCCTTCTGAATCTTTTCAGAATAACCGAACTACCTGACTAGCAGTTTAGAACGGGTTTTTCCTATTTTACTAATTATTTGAAACCATCCTTCTATTCACCCCTTCTACACAATTTGTCATCTATTTATTTCTTGTATTCGATATAAAGGAGAAATAAGTTTGTATTTAGCATATCAAGAGGGTGAAGTTTCACCGAAACGTGCGTCATGCTTATATTGTTTAATTAATGTGTAAATTGTTTTTTATAAATCATTGTTCTAATAGTCTATAATATATAACCAATTCTCACTTCAATATAAAATTCTCAAGAAAATTGGAAGGAATGTTGTATAGTTTCTAATTTACATATTGAATTTATCCGCCCCTGAAACTGCCGACGTCTTTCTAAACACATATTAATACGCATATAGAATATAGCTGACCTTCAGAGTGTTACTCTTAGATTACCATTTCTGCTTTAAGGCCTATCTTTCATTAACCAAGTGACAACAACAATATGAATATAGCTGACGCGTACGCCAAGGAACACTGTAAGTCAAGTCGGACACAGTTCTAGGCCTACCTTTTATTAGCCAAGTGTATGGAGTGTAACGTCCGACCAGGTACTTCGACCGAATGTTTTAAAACGAATAATTGAAAAATTTCATATTAGGTTAAGCCGTGTATATAGGTCAGACTGGTCGATTGTTCAAGATAAGATTCAAAGAACACCAACAATATTTCTTGAACAATAAAACGGATTCAACTTTTTCAAATCATTGCCGTGAAATCGAGCGTGAAATCCACCACCCGTTTCCACAAATAGATAACTTACAAATTATGCACAAATTACCGAAAGGGACCAAACTAACTTACTTAGAATCATTGGAACTTTTCAAACTCAATCATAATGCAAAAGGCGATATCTTGGTGAACGACCAGATTGACTTGATATATTCTCCTATATTCAGTGTATTCAAACAATAATAATTTTTCAAAGAACATTTTATTGGTGCAATTTTGGAAATACACTTCGATAAGCCCTTCTTGAAATATGTTGCTCTTGTCTATTAGTAGGGGAGCCCACGATGCTAAATGGGGATTTACTCGAGCGCCGTAGAGACCTATTGGGTTGCAAAGCTTAGATGATAAGAAGAAAAAAATGTTATATGATATATACCTTTACATCGGTGGGGTAAGCGGCTATAGATTTTTAAATATGTAAAAAAAAAACTGTTGCATGTACGTATGTTAATCTGATTGTTTGTTTGCATGATGCGGGTGGTTGTATGTAAGGGTTGAAAATGAAAAAAAAAATTTAATCGAGCGCGTCAGATTTTCTAAGGGAGTGTTAAGTCCACCAAAAAAAAGCTCTCATTCACTAATCTGACGATTTCGATGGGACGCAAACTCGCGGCCATTTTCATAATATGCAAAAAAAATTCGCCATTTTGAAATACTCAAGCGCGTCAGATTAAGATATATATGGTTCATCTTTATGTTCTAAACGTACTGTCTCATAATCTGACGATTATCTAGAGGGATTCGCCTGATCTGACAAAAAAAAATTAGAAAAACGGTTCACCTCAAAGGCCATCCCTGCAACTTCCCGCTAATTCCATTCCTGGGCGCTTAAAATTGTACTTATGACATTTTTGAGCTCAAAATTTATGTGATATTTTGAGCTCGCTGAGTTCAAAGAAATAATATTTCTATGCATTTGAGCTCTCCCAGCTCGAAAGTCTGATTGAAGTTTCATAGAACACTATTTTTGGAATTTTCAAACCGCAATAACTTTTGAATGGATCAAGCAATTTTCACGCGGTTGGCGGCATTCGACGCAGTTTTATCATCCTCATAAGTAATTTTGCAATTTTAATTGATCGAATCAATCATTTTGGAGTTCTCCCGAAAAAACACTTTTTCGGGTTTCTTTCGTTCACGATATCTCTCGAACGAATCAACCGATTTTGACCAGCTTGGTGGCGATCGACGTGGTTTTTCAAGCTCAAAGGCGGATTAGATTTGAAGTTGATCGATAAAGCTGTTTAAAAGTTATTCCAAAAAAACCACTTATTTTTTTTGAGATTTTTCAAAATTTCTCAAAATCTATCGGTCCGAATCGGTTCAAATTCACAGGAAATCTAATTTTGAGGGGAAATCTTTAGAACGCCGTTTAGTAGATTCCGATCGGTTTAGCCGTTCGAAAGTTATAATCGAGTCACATAGTCACACACACACACACACACACACACACACACACACACACACACACACACACACACACACACACACACACATAGAGAAAGAGTGAGAGAGGAATAGAAACGCGGAGAAGGAAATGTAGGCATCACGCAGCTGCACGCATTTAACTTTATCGACGAATTTTTGTTATTTCGGCTTGCGGAAATCGTCAGATTATATATTTTTCATTATTCTTGAATTATTTCCTTCAAAATGAAAAAAAATTTTGCTACGCTCGAGAATGTCGAGATGACGTTTTTTTTTACAACTTTGTTGCCCTCCCCTTTCTTTACGTCACTCTCAAATTGTCAGATTAGTGGAATATACACTTTTTAGGATGTAATTAACTCACCCTACCTTGATCTGACGCGCTCGAGAATTTCTGATGGTCAATTTTTTTTTACTAATCTGATCCTGTATCCTTCACGGGCGGCCTTATATATGGGCCTCATGTTTTGTGGAGGTACTTAACCGGGTACAAGGTATCCCCCTGTATATTAATCTGCCGCGCTTTAGTAAATCCCGAAATCTCCGCTTGGGCTCCCCTACTATATTTAGGTACCTGTAATAATTCTTTCCTACCCGTGAGCCTCAAATCTATAATTATGTTTCAGTTTTTAACTCAATCTGCCCGATGATGGTCTAGTGACCACAATTGCAATTGCAGTTTTATATTTTTCGAAGTATTATTGTAACTATATAACTCATGTATGAATAAGCCAATAGAATCCGTGAATTTTGCACTACTGCTTATAGATAAGCGTTTCGGTGTTTCGCCTCGTTTTAAAATGTGAATGTTTGCATATTGACGATGTTTTGAAGTTTGTCAAAAAAAATTAATATTTTTTATTCGTTATATAATCGTAACGAATACCACTCGAGCAATCGAAAATAATCGTTATACTGACCTCGTCACTCGACGTATTTTCTTAAAACATTACTCGAGCTGAGCTCTCGTGGATGTTTTGCATAATACTTCTCGTGACTCGGAAGTATAATCGATTATTTTCTATGCTCTTGTGATATTATAACCGATTATTTTTTTCGTATGATTTTCAATCAATCAGAACGATCAATTTAGTTAAGTTACCTTAACTAATTTCGATTATATAACTCATGTATGAATCAGCCAATAGAATTCGTGAATTTTACCTAACTACTGCGTATAGATAAGTGAATATACCCTTGACGACGTGATATAATCGTTTTGGTGTTTCGCCTTGTGGCAAAATGTGAATGTTTTCATATTGACGATGTTTTGACGTTTGTCAAAAAAAATTAATATTTAATATTCGTTATATAATCGTAAGGAATAGCACTCGAGCAATCGAAAATAATCGTTATACTGACCTCGTCACTCGACGTATTTTCTTAAAACACCACTCGAGCTGCGCTCTCGTGGATGTTTCGCAAAATACGTCTCGTGACTCGGTAGTATAATCGACTATTTTCGATGCTCTTGTGATATTATAACTGATAATACCTGATTATACATAGAGTAACTCTACCAATTGGAAACTAACAGGACCGTCAAATTTTCACGTTTATCAATAACTGTTCAAAAATGAGTCGATTCGAAGATTTTTACTTAATTTACTCAATAAATAATCGTATCAAATACAATGCGTACTTCAAAATAAATACGGTTATACATCTCAAACTTCCTGCATAATTAAAAATCGTGTCAGTTTGACAGAATAACCGCGCTTATTTAGACTGTCAAACTGACACTCTTTGTAATTATTGAACAAGTAACCGATGTATAATCTGATTATTTTGAAGTACTTATAGTATTACTACTGATAATAAACGTAGTTAATCTTGTTAAATTATCAGGTAGTATTACGACAGATTCCATCAACTATTAAAAAAAATTTTGTACACTTATTTTGTTTTTGTTATTCAGAAAACAAATTGTAATATATTTTTTATAACTAAAACTATTTGCGATCATATTTATTTCGAGATATTTGTTTAGTTATATTAAGGGAACAAAAATAAGAAGAATCAATAACTTTTTCATCAAATATAAATTGGATTGATATTTCGTTGAGGCGTGAACATGATTTTATCAGGCTGGAAAGTTTAATTCAGCGAACAGTTTGGCAAATGAAAATAGGTAGGAGTATTCATTACTCTAATAGTATCTTCGAAGGTTATTCTATAAAATGCTCACATTACCTTACCCTAAAACATTTGCCATTCCACAAATTCAATCAGGCCATTGGCCCAATCTCATCAATATCAGATATACGACCTTCGAAGAAATTTGTTCTACGTTTTTATCGAATGAATGAGAATTATGTAAAAAGGATATTCGATTTAATTCAATAAATAACGTTGAATTTGAATGAAATGTTGATGAGATTGAAAATTTTTTAATAATTGGAACTGCATTATTTCAATAGTTATTTATGTACCAAGTGCGTTATATAGATCCTTATGCCCTGAGGGAAACATTCGGCCCGAGGGCCTCTGGCCCGATGGGCATAAGGATCTAGTAACGCACGCGGTGCATACAAGATTTTATTTTTCACGAAGAAATTATTTTATTATAATGAAAAATCGATTTTAAAATCGGTTCATTGCTCCTATACTTTCCATAGTAGGCATGTCATTTGTTGATATTTTGACGTTTGTGAATATTTTTGTCATCATATTTACTTAGTGAATGTCATTGCTGCTTTCTTTATGTAGTCTTATAAAAATAATGGAAATGAATATGAATTTACCCAAAAATATCATAGAAAATGCAGCCAAAGCTGCGAATAATTCATTGCCGGAGAAATCCAGAGTCGTATACGACAAGGATTATGAAGTATTTAATCAATGGAAGTTGCTTAATTTCTCCTCGTAAAATCAATAAATAATATACAAGTGAAAAATAAAGTCTATTTGTGACTATTGTTCCACATTCATTTTTATTCTATGGTGTTTTTTGTGACATATATATATATATATATATATATATATATATATATATATATATATATATATATATATATATATATATATATATATATATATATATATATATATATATATATATATATTTATTATATATATATATAAACATATATATATATATATATATTGATATATATATATATATATATATATATATAGCATGAGACAATAAAGAGCAAATATATAGGGTAGTTTCATACTACCCTTGAATTCCTTCTGGAATTAACACATATAGATTCCTCTCGAAATCTGGAAAATAAATTTCATACATATAACTTCAATAAGGCAAATTATGATTTAGTCAACAATTTCTTTGCTGAGATTGATTGGCATGGTATGTTCCTGGGAAAAACTGTTGATGAGACCACTGACCTTCTATACTCTAAAATCAATGTGGCTGTGGATAAATTTGTTCCTCGAAATCCAATTATATGTAAAAAATTCCCTAGTTGGTTTTCTGTTTGCACCATCAAGGTGGTTAGAGAGAAGAATAAGTATCACTCAAGATGGAAAAAATACCATAACGATATGGATTATCTCACCTTCAAAATCTTACGTGGACGTTCCAAGTATTTGATAGAAATTGACTACAAAAATTACATAGATTCATGTGAGAAAAATATATCATCCGATCCCAAGCAATTTTGGCAATATGTAAAGTCAAAAAAGAACTCTTCCAATAGGATAACATCTATAATCATTAACGATGATATTGTGACAGATGGTCAAGCTATTTGCGAAGTATTTGCTGATCATTTCTTATCAGCATTTAATGAACCTTTGAAAACACTTGGAAGTAGGGTATCTGCTCGCTTTAACTCCCAAAATATAGGTAACTATCACATACCTGAAAAAGTTATCAAAGCTAAAATACAATCTCTTCCGAATAAGGGCCCTGGTCCCGATGAACTACCAACAAATTTCATTTAAATGTGCGCAGAGAGTTTGTCATTTCCACTCTTTCTTCTGTTTAACAAATCTTTGGATGCAGGGAGTTTTCCAAATTCCTGGAAAAGGGCATTCATTGTTCCAATTCATAAATCTGGTCAGAAACAGTTACCTCAGAATTATAGACCAGTGTCCAAATTATGTATATTGGCGAAATTGTTTGAAAGTATTATCTTCGAATATCTTTATCATGATGTTATGCACATTTTGAATATACAACAACATGGATTTGTCAGAAAACGCTCCGTCGAAACTAATTCATTCGAATATACTGAATATATATTGAAAAGTTTGAATAGCCGGATTCAAGTGGATGCCGTTTATACCGACTTTAGCAAAGCTTTCGATAAGATCGATCATAAATTACTGGTACAGAAGCTAGCTGATGTCGGTGTGACAGGCTCCCTATTGAGTTGGTTTCAGTCTTACGTGAGTAATCGTATGCAGGTCGTTTGTATTGGTAACTATCTTTCAAGATCAGTTAACATAACGTCGGGTGTACCTCAGGGTTCACATCTGGGTCCTCTACTATTCAATATTTACATAAATGACATTTCTGAGTGCTTCAAATTCTCGTATTTTCTTATGTATGCTGATGATCTTAAAATATTTCATACAGTTTCACACTTAAACGATTGTAAGCTCATTCAAGGCGACCTTGATAGATTTTTAGAATACTGCAGACATAACGCCCTTTTCCTGAACCTCGACAAATGCCATCAGATGACTTTTAGTAGAAATTCTAATTTAATAACCCATAATTATACCATGCAGGATCATAATCTCCACACCTGTAGTGAAGTGAAGGATTTGGGAATTATTTTCGATTCGAAAATGACTTTTAGTAAACATATTTCATACATATCTAAGAAAGCGAACAAATTGCTAGGTTTTATTCTGAGAACAACTTATTCTTTTAGAGATTATAATACCTTGCGTACTCTCTTCATGTCTCACGTAAATGTCTGCTGGGCTACGCCTCAACTATTTGGAACCCCCGCTATATAATATATATAAAACAAATAGAGAGTATCCAGAACAAATTCATTGATTATACTAACAAAAGATATTTTAAAAACATGTCACAATATCATATCGTAAGTCGAAAGCTCAATATAATTCGTCTTGCTGACAGAAGAGCTATTGCCGACATCAAATTTTCTTTTAAAATCTTAAATGGGATCTTTCAATCGTCCTCTATGAATGACTTGATTCATTACAATGTTCCACAATATACCACTCGCCATTATAATTCGTTTCATACATCCATACCCAACACAAATTACTATTTGAATTCCCCTTTACACAGATGCTTGAAAAGTTATAACTCCATTTCAAACATAATAGACATTGATATTTTTTCTGACTCTTTGAATGCCTTTGTAAACAAACTTAAGAAACATTTTGTCCAATCGTCCAATTGATTATATGTTCAATTTTTTTTTTGTACCTATATAAAATATTTCTACTGTATAATTGAATTGTATAACATGACATATTTAGTGTATTTGTGAATACTGTCTCTGGGTTCGTCCTGTTTGTATTCCTATTTGTGAAAAATAAAAAATAAAAAAAATAAGATATACTTAATTGAGAAGTCATTATTTGTATATTTCCGTTAAAAAACAAAACTGTACTAATCAATGTGTAGGAAAGGAACAGGAACATAGTATATATATATATATATATATATATATATATATATATATATATATATATATATATATATATATATATATATATATATATTTATTTTCATTTTCCCGGTAGGTACATATTGGCATCTCCAGCGGCTCCCATCGAGTCGAATGAGCTGAAATTTGGTACCTGAGATTGGTTTCGTTTTAGAACGAAACTATCAAAATTCGGTTAGATTTGTCCAACCGTCGTAGATCGCCTGGTAAAGTCTTACGAGTGGATTTGATGATAGGAGTTAAATTCGTTTATTCTTCTTTCATCATAAAGTGAATTTCATAATATGGAATAAATCTTTCGAAGAATTTGACAGAACTAATGTAAACCTGGTACCAAGTGTGCTCTGAAACTTCAGTTCAACCGTCTAGGTTTACATGAGCAATACAAAATTTTTTTTAGCTCAAATACGTTTATTATCATTCGAGAGGTCCAGGGTTTTTACCCCAGACTCCACTGGCATCTCATCAGTTTTCCACAGAGATTTCCTCTCACCATAGGTAAGTTACTGTTTGCAAACTTTTAAAGGCGACAAAGGCAGGACCAGTATTCATTCTCTGAACCCCACCTTGCCTCTTCTTTCCTAAATTGACTGGTCTTGTCTATCCTTAATGCACTTGTAAATGCAAGGGTATCCTAGCATCCTTCTGAAGGAGTTCCTCCCCATAACTCAAGGAGCATGTCCTCCTGAGACATACTTAAGGGAGAAATAAAACCCTTGGCACTTAACTCTTCCTTTCCTAAACCCAATTTTATTTTGCAGGGAAGGTAGGTTGAAATTTAACGTAATAAATTGTGGTATCAATATTAACGATTAGCAGCTGCCAAGTCAAAAATTTGAATGAGCTAACTACATGGACAAAAGTTTTTTTTTCTAGGATTCTACAATAGAAGATCGTGACCCATCGTAAAATAGCACAAGATACTGTTCCTTTCCTACACATTGATTAGTACAGTTTTGTTTTTTAACGAAAATATACAAATAATGGCTTCTCAATTAATTATTTTTGCTCTTTATTGTCTCATGCTGTCTTAATTAACTAATATTTCCACCGTTAAGCCTAGTAATGAACTTATAAGTGATTTTAGAAATTACAAGTTGTTAAATCTTAGGTTTTCAAAAACAGTTCCGTATACTCAATATTGCGACGATTCATATCTTCCGTTTAGCAATCGATACTATTATACTCGATATTGTCTCACAGGGGGTTTTCGACAATTGTAACAAATATTGAATTAACACAGCCATAATAATGAAATACACAAAGTACACAGCAAGCAGACGCAGAAATGATACAAAAACATATACCCACTACATTATAAACACAATAATAGGATACCGTACGATAGTTAGAGTTTTTAATATAGTTCAAACACTCAATCCTCTCAGCAACTCATGTCATTAGAGCTGATACAAATTGTAATAATTCATGCCAACTCAGAGAGACCTAGAAGGACCCATTAGGTATTAATCACCACAAAAGTTTGTGAAGAATATAAATTATTCATTTATATTCTTCAAGAACTTAAGATACTTAACAACAATAACAACGTAACTAAACTGACCCTCAACTCACTAATTCAGTATATCCACGTCGTCTTGAGTCGTGACTAGAAGATATTCAGGAATTTTCATTCGGGGATGGTCTTCAGTCAATATATCGTATTCTAACAGAAAATTTGAGATTGTAATTCATAATCCTTAACTGTTGTTACATCTTCGTCAACTTATGTTAGTTTCAGAAACAGTTGGAGAATATGTAGGCATTCAGATAAGGTTTTTATTGAATTCACTTAATACCATTTACGAAGATTTTGAATTTGGAAAAAAACATTGCGTTGAAGGGTAGGTGTTCAACTAGTTTGGTGATTATCTAGAGAACTTCATAGACGCACAAAATTGAACGAAATTTCTGTTATTTGGGATGAAATTTTACTAACCTCACCTCCGTATTTAAGAGACTATATATATATATATATATATATATATATATATATATATATATATATATATATATATATATATATATATATATATATATATATATATATATATATATATATATATATATATATATATATATATATATATATATATATATATATATATATATATATTATGTATATATACCTATATATATATATATATATATATAATATATATATATATATATATATATATATATATATATATATATATATATATATATAAATACAGGGTGATTCACGGTGGATGGCACATTAGACATTTCTGGTGAACCAAACAACGGATCACTTTGAAAATTCAATGAAGGGCATAGTCGGACATTCTCTACCCAACTAAAATATTTTCGGTAATGCGGTGTTGCCTCTTCTATTAGAAAGTAGTAGCAACTTGTATTTTTCAAATGGAACTACCGGTATATTATATTATTTTTAGAATCTCCAACAATTTCCCAACAATTTTTCATGATATTTCCCTATACCTATCTGTTACCGTTTTCGAAATAAAAATTATTTTCATTTTTTTTCGTCGGAAATCGAGACCTCTAAAAACTCTGATATCTTTGAGCTAAGAAATACAATGTTATCGAAATTTCGGTTTAAGTTTGTTGATACTTGGGGGCTTCCTACACTCCAGCCTAATCTCCGTTATTTCAATACAGGGTGGTCAAAAAATACAGTTATTTCGTTAGCTTGAAAAAGTGACTATAAGTTGGTTATTTCAAATGGAATACCCTGTATATTATTGAAAATTCTGAAAGCTGCTAGAATTTCCATTTCATCTATGTATATCATACCTATACCTAACTAGTCAAGTTTCGGACTTATGAGCACTTATTTGTGAAAATGTTCCTTGAACATGGTATCTATCCCCTTGGTATTTGCTAAGCATTTCATGATTACTATTTGACAGTAACTTTGTGACTATCTACTAATAATATCAACACTTTCATCACTTCAGAAGTTGGAAATACCTTCAGAAACGATGGAAAAAATTTATTCAAATGAAGTTCTTATGAATTTGTTTATCATTTTTGGACAGTGTGATAAAATTATCAGCAGGACATGTAGAAAGTTCAATGAAATGTATCCGAATCTTCTGCCAATGAACCTCAAGAAATTTATACGAATTCAGAACAATTTCAATACGTTTGGATCAACTTTAAAAAACTACCAAATAACTTGATAGTGGAAATATTGACATAAATAATTATAAAAAAGGAAAACAATTATGTGGAATATATCAAAATATGTTCGAATCGAACTTTTTTTTAAACATTCCCCAAAAATAAAAATCTAATGTATAAGTATAAATTTCCTCTCACCATAGGTAAGTTGCTGTTTGCAAACTTTTAAAGGCGACAAAGGCAGGACCAGTATTCATTCTCTGAACCCCACCTTGCCTCTTCTTTCCTAAATTGACTGGTCTTGTCTATCCTTAATGCACTTGTAAATGCAAGTGTATCCTAGCATCCTTCTGAAGGAGTTCCTCCCCATAACTCAAGGAGCATGTCCTCCTGAGACATACTTAAGGGAGAAATAAAACCCTTGGCACTTAACTCTTCCTTTCCTAAACCCAATTTTATTTTGCAGGGAAGGTAGGTTGAAATTTAACGTAATAAATTGTGGTATCAATATTAACGATTAGCAGCTGCCAAGTCAAAAATTTGAATGAGCTAACTACATGGACAAAAGTTTTTTTTTCTAGGATTCTACAATAGAAGATCGTGACCCATCGTAAAATAGCACAAGATACTGTTCCTTTCCTACACATTGATTAGTACAGTTTTGTTTTTTAACGGAAATATACAAATAATGGCTTCTCAATTAATTATTTTTGCTCTTTATTGTCTCATGCTGTCTTAATTAACTAATATTTCCACCGTTAAGCCTAGTAATGAACTTATAAGTGATTTTAGAAATTACAAGTTGTTAAATCTTAGGTCTTCAAAAACAGTTCCGTATACTCAATATTGCGACGCTTCATATCTTCCGTTTAGCAATCGATACTATTATACTCGATATTGTCTCACAGGGGGTTTTCGAAAATTGTAACAAATATTGAATTAACACAGCCATAATAATAAAATACACAAAGTACACAGCAAGCAGACGCAGAAATGATACAGAAACATATACCCACTACATTATAAACACAATAATAGGATACCGTACGATAGTTAGAGTTTTTAATATAGTTCAAACACTCAATCCTCTCAGCAACTCATGTCATTAGAGCTGATACAAATTGTAATAATTGATGCCAACTCAGAGAGACCTAGAAGGACCCATTAGGTATTAATCACCACAAAAGTTTGTGAAGAATATAAATTATTCATTTATATTCTTCAAGAACTTAAGATACTTAACAACAATAACAACGTAACTAAACTGACCCTCAACTCACTAATTCAGTATATCCACGTCGTCTTGAGTCGTGACTAGAAGATATTCAGGAATTTTCATTCGGGGATGGTCTTCAGTCAATATATCGTATTCTAACAGAAAATTTGAAATTGTAATTCATAATCCTTAACTGTTGTTACATCTTCGTCAACTTATGTTAGTTTCAGAAACAGTTGGAGAATATGTAGGCATTCAGATAAGGTTTTTATCGGTTTTTATTGAATTCACTTAATACCATTTACGAAGATTTTGAATTTGGAAAAAAACATTGCGTTGAAGGGTAGGTGTTCAACTAGTTTGGTGATTATCTAGAGAACTTCATAGACGCACAAAATTGAACGAAATTTCTGTTATTTGGGATGAAATTTTACTAACCTCACCTCCGTATTTAAGAGACTATATATATTATATATATATATATATATATATATATATATATATATTATGTATATATATATATATATATAAATCTATATATATAATTATATATATATATATATATATATATATATATATATATATATATATATAAATACAGGGTGATTCACGGTGGATGGCACATTAGACATTACTGGTGCACGCAACAACAGATCACATAGTAAATACAATGATGAGCATAGTCGAACATTCTCTACCCATTTAAAATATTTTCGGTAATGCGGTGTTGCCTCTTCTATTAGAAAGTAGTAGCAACTTGTATTTTTCAAATGGAACTACCGGTATATTATATTATTTTTAGAATCTCCAACAATTTCCCAACAATTTTTCATGATATTTCCCTATACCTATCTGTTACCGTTTTCGAAATAAAAATTATTTTCATTTTTTTTCGTCGGAAATCGAGACCTCTAAAAACTCTGATATCTTTGAGCTAAGAAATACAATGTTATCGAAATTTCGGTTTAAGTTTGTTGATACTTGGGGGCTTCCTACACTACAGCCTAATCTCCGTTATTTCAATACAGGGTGGTCAAAAAATACAGTTATTTCGTTAGCTTGAAAAAGTGACTATAAGTTGGTTATTTCAAATGGAATACCCTGTATATTATTGAAAATTCTGAAAGCTGCTAGAATTTCCATTTCATCTATGTATATCATAGCTATACCTAACTAGTCAAGTTTCGGACTTATGAGCACTTATTTGTGAAAATGTTCCTTGAACATGGTATCTATCCCCTTGGTATTTGCTAAGCATGTCATGATTACTATTTGACAGTAACTTTGTGACTATCTACTAATAATATCAACACTTTCATCACTTCAGAAGTTGGAAATACCTTCAGAAACGATGGAAAAAATTTATTCAAATGAAGTTCTTATGAATTTGTTTATTATTTTTGGACAGTGTGATAAAATTATCAGCAGGACATGTAGAAAGTTCAATGAAATGTATCCGAATCTTCTGCCAATGAACCTCAAGAAATTTATACGAATTCAGAACAATTTCAATACGTTTGGATCAACTTTAAAAAACTACCAAATAACTTGATAGTGGAAATATTGACATAAATAATTATAAAAAAGGAAAACAATTATGTGGAATATATCAAAATATGTTCGAATCGAACTTTTTTTTAAACATTCCCCAAAAATAAAAATCTAATGTATAAGTATAAATTTCTTGAGGTTCATTGGTGGTAGATTCGGATACATTTCATTGAACTTTCTACATGTCCTGCTGATAATTTTATCACTCTGTCCAAAAATAATAAACAAATTCATAAGAACTTCATTTGAATAAAATTTTTCTATCGTTTCTGAAGGTATTTCCAACTTCTGAAGTGATGAAAGTGTTGATATTATTAGTAGATAGTCACAAAGTTACTGTCAAATAGTAATCATGGCATGCTTAGCAAATACCAAGGGGATACCATGTTCAAGGAACATTTTCACAAATACGTCCTCATAAGTCCTAAACTTGACTAGTTAGGTATAGGTATGATATACAAAGATAAAACGGAAATTCTAGCAGCTTTCCGAATTTTTATTAATATACAGGGTATTCCATTTGAAATAACCAACTTATAGTCACTTTTTCAAGCTAACGAAATAACTGTATTTTTTGACCACCCTGTATTGAAATAACGGAGATTAGGCTGAAGTGTAGGAAGCCCCCAAGTATCAACAAACTTGAACCGAAATTTCGATAACATTGTATTTCTTAGCTCAAAGATATCAGAGTTTTTAGAGGTCTCGATTTCCGACGAAAAAAAAATGAAAATAATTTTTAATTCGAAAACGGTAACAGATAGGTATAGGGAAATAACATGAAAAATTGTTGGGAAATTGTTGGAGATTCTAAAAATAATATAATATACCGGTAGTTCCATTTGAAAAATACAAGTTGCTACTACTTTCTAAAAGAAGAGGCAACATCGCATTACCGAAAATATTTTAGTTGGGTAGAGAATGTCCGACTTTGCCCTCCTTTGAATTTTCAAAGTGATCCGTTGTATGGTTCACCAGAAACGTCTAATGTGCCATCCACCGTGAATCACCCTGTATATATATATATATATATATATATATATATATATATATATACTTACATACAATTTCATAAATTTGCCACTTTCATGAGTCCGTAGGTTAGGTTAGTAAGGTGGGTAAGAATATGGTAATTATGGAGTTATGTCCAGAGCAACCAATTTTGATAATATTTCGGATTCTTGCATATTTTAGGCTGTACAAGTCGAATATGAACTCATATTTTGTAGCATTCGCACTTTTTTTTTGCAGAAAATTCAAGTAATTTAACTAACCTGTCCTATTCTAACCTCACTAACCTAACCTCAGTTAGTTCAAGAAAGTATCGAATTCAAGGGTTAGATGAATTTTAAATTGAAAAAAATCGTACATTTCTATACAAAATTAATCTCTTTCATGATTTCGATAATTTATTGCACTGGGAGGTTAGGTTAGTGAGGTTAGAATACGTTAGCTTAATTTTTTGAGAAAGAAGGCGAGAGAGCTACAAAATCTGAACTCATATTCGACTTTTTC
>JARQZK010000002.1:732500-757500 GCA_030704885.1 Cynegetis impunctata
GATTGTGTATGATTGTGTAATGATTGTGTGATTTCAATACACTATTATGACAAATTGTTTAGTAGAAAACTTAAAGAATGGTCTGCACAAAAAAAATATAATTCATATACAAAATAGTGTTTAAAAAAAAAGGATTACAACGTTTGTATAAAATAAAATATTTAAGATTTACTTTTTTGTATGCTCTAAATTTCGTACATATTGCGTATCGTACGTAATACTTATCATTATTTTTATACTTCAAAAATTCTATAGATACACTTTATAGCCAATATACCAAAAATTTATTCCACCCCCGTTCAACCCCTGAATGATCGAATTTTAAAAAATGGAGAAAGTGGTTTTTCAAGATAATTATAAGGAACATTTTAGTGGCCGAATGAAATCGCTAAGTCGATTATTTTGCCAGAAATAGCCAATAAAAAAAACAGACTCACTCCTTTTTCACCCCTAAATGATGGGATTTCAAAAAACTGAGAAACTACTTTCTAAAGTTAATTTTACTTAATATTTTCGTGAAAGAGCGGGATCACTAAGTCCATTATTTTGCGAGATTCAGCCAAAAATAGCCAATATACGAAAAACACATTTCACCCTCTTTCAACCCCTAAATGATACAACATCAAAAAATGCAGAAAATGGTTTTTTAATAAAATTATAAGGAACATTGTAGTGGAAGAACGGAATCGCTAAGTCGATTATTTTGCCGGAAATAGCCAATATAAAAAAACAGACTTACCCCTTTTGCACCCCTAAATGATGGAATTTCAAAAAACTGAGAAACTACTTTCTAGAGTTAATTTTACTTAACATTTTCGTGAAAGAGCGGGATCGCTAAGTCCATTATTTTGCGAGAAACATCAAAAAACACGTTTTACCCTTTTTCAACCCCTTAACGGCGGAATTTTAAAAAACCCCGTCTTAGTGGGAATCTACATGATCAGACTTAACTTCCCACCAAATTTCAGAAATTTAAAAAATATGGTTTTTGCTGTAGACTGGATTCAATTTTTCGGCTTGTATTATATATATATAGATTATTCATATTCTTCAAGAATTCTCTACCTTGACAAACTGAAAGCAACAAAAGATCCAAGTATTGTTCACAATAACATTTTTAGCAATTTAAATGAGCTCGATATACATGGTAATAATAATATATTACATAAATTGAACAAGGAAAATTCGTCAGTAATTTGAAAAATTATTAAACAACTTTCCAAGGGAGCTGGTTATGTTATATGTATTCAGCGACTCGAAATTTACATTCACAAACAAACGGTGAATTATAGAAAACGTCAAGTCACCCCGATTCAAAATCTGCATACAGCTGTTTCGATCTCATTAAATCTCATCAGTGCAGCTTATTTGACTAGGAGTGAATTGACAAATTTCTAATTGTTACTCAATACAAATCGAAGTCGGACTACTATCTGAATAACAACCCAGAGCGCCCTCCACCAAAGATATTGGAAATCAACAACTCACCGCGCAGATCGAAAATGCAGAATCCCGTCTTGAAAATACACAATTTCTTGACATGAAATATCTACTCCGTAAGGGTGACAACGCACGAGCCGCCAACCGCGAGCGGTAGCGCGGTCGAGCGCGGATTGCTTTGCGGTGGCCGTCGCGGTTTGTTGATCGCTAGTCGTCATGAAAGTGACCGCGGTAGTAGTTCTAGCCATTTGGCAAATTTAAATTCTATCTAAAAAACGAAACAAACGCCGTTGCAATGCAAAATATTGGATTCACCCTCTGCTTCAACAAAGAAGTAGTAAAGGAGCATTCGTGATTTTCTATAGAGAATTGAGAAGCTTCGAAGACAAATTTTTCAATTATACCAGTATGTCAACGTCGTCTTTCGGTGAATTACTGAACAAAATTGAAAAGGAAATTACCGGAGTGACTAAAAATATCAAATTTACTACAAATGTTAAATTAATAATGAAGGGAAACCGCGCGATATTGCGGTCTCGTGCGTGGTCTGCCATTCAAGTCTGTACAAATCGACAACCGCAAGACCGCGCGGTTGCCGCGTTCGCCGCGCCCGATGTCGACTACCGCCCAACCGCGCGGTTACGCGGCTGCCCGTGCGTTGTCTACCCTACCATATATTGCTGTACCTGTACAAATTAACAACCGCCCGACCGCCAATCGCCGCGGTTGGCGGCTCGTGCGTGGTCCTACTAACTGTGGTCAACTGTGGTGTCTGTGATTCCAAAACACGCTAACATAGCGTTTTTAAAAACTCCGGACATACTCCAGAGCGTTCATTAAATACTTGTTGCGATATTCCCAATATTCAAAATCGAATCAGGAAAAATATACAAGTTGATCATGGCCAAATACATAAAATAAACCAGGGAAATTCTTCAACAATTTGAAAATTATCAAACAACTTTCCAAGGCAGCTGGTTATATGTATCCCGTGGTAGGTTGTTTGATAATTTTTAAATTGTTGAAGAATTTTCCTCGTCCAATTTATGTAATATTTTAAATTGACCATGATCAACTTGTACATTTTTCATGATTTGATAATAATAATAATAACAAATAACGTTTGACAAGCCACTCTTCCACTCCACCAAATAGGTATTTCACATATACTGGCCATTGCGTGAAATTACTTCAATTTTAAACTTCTAATGTTGCCAAATTACCAACATACACAATGAGGACAAAAAATATGATAAAATTAAACAAAAACAGGTAGAAGTTCCAATAGAAGCTAAACACTATTATCAAAATAAATTTTCGAAATTTAAATTTTGAAAATCCCGACAGTAAAGTTATAACCAATCATAGGGATGTACTTATTGAGAAGTGTCTAAGCCGTATACTCAAGAGGGGAAACAACCCTCACTCTTAGGTGTTTTGTGCTATAGTATACCTAATACTGTACTGATACAATGAATTGGGATAAGATTTGGTATTTCATACTTAGTAAATTATTGTTAAATAGGCTCACCATGAATATTTCTCCTTCCAAAATCTTTACTTCCAGATCTGCTGCTCAAAGCAACGTTCTCCTTCGAACCGTGTTCATTCCAATTCCTGAAAAATTGAGAAGTTATGACAAAACATGGCATCAAAGATCAACAGATTTATTATTACGTATAAATTATATTATTAATGAAAACCATCAGGAAACATTGGTTCACATGATATCATAAAATCATAGGACCTGAAACCATCATCTTCATTAGCTTCAGTAATGCTCACTGTGATGAGGTCTCTAATTAATTTCATGGGTAATTGTATACTTTTATGTTTTATTTGAGATAACTGAATCTATTTTTAGTCGAATTTTCCCCGAAAGTAATGGACTGCAATGCAGCGAATCGAAAGTAAGAATTAGAATTTATTAACCAGAAAAAAAAATATCACAAGAAGTTTGAGGTGAACTAGTCACCTGTACAACATTACATGTAATATTCCTACAGAAGTGAACTTAGTCACTTGTACATAGGCTGGCCAACTTAAAACTAATACAAAAAATTAAATAAAAAAGAAACTTTACACCAACATAACAATGAATAAAATAAAATGAAATATAAAGCAAACTAAGATATAACATAAAACAAGATATAAAACAAAGTAAAATAAAACATTGAATATAATGTGAACGCCCTGTGAATTCCGAGTCGAGGAATAGTTTTTTTATTCGTTTTAGACCCTCTAGATAACGGTTTTCGAAATTTGTTGAACCGTCGGCGCCACCCATCCAACCAAATTTTCTGAAATTTAGTGGTTTATGAAAATTTGCTGAAACTCACAACTTCTGCAGATTCTGTTAGAGAGTTGAAATTTGATACGTAAATTTAGTTAATGTTTAAATACGATCCTTTGTGGGTTTCAACCCTTTTCCTGAGGTTGAGCCACACGTATCCGCACCGTGTCCGCACCGAGTCACGGCCGTGTGTCGGCCAATAAGTTCAAAGCCACACAATTCTGTCACACGGCCGCATGACGGCCGTACTACGAGCGCAAGAACTATAAAACAATGTAGTACTCTCTCTTCGTCGTAGTATACTCGTAATATAGATATAAAGAAAAAACTGTCCTCTCTTTGTTGATATTTCTTCTTATAAGAAAAAAGTACTGGGATGAAAATCGGGGAACTGAGGGTGGATCCATTGGAACTTTGAACGTCATTCATTCGATTTAGGTTTGTAATTGTGTTTGTCAGTGTCATAGGAATATAATATGGTCGGTGTCCTGCAGTGAACTCTATCTAAAATAAAGTTGTAATAAAACATCTCTTTCGAAAAATGTGCCATATCAGAATCCCAGACCGGATGACCGTATTGTTCTCTAGTCTATAATCAATCTCTTCTAAACTTATATTTTGTATGGTTCCAAAAGGCGTAATAAAGTTTATGATTGGATACAATAGTATACAAAAGTACGAACAACAGATGCACAATTTACAACATGTCTTTATTTGAATTACCGAATTTGAGAATTAAAGATTGGACAGTAAAAAAATTTTCAATACTATCGATTTTTCTAGGGCGAACAGAAAAATTGCCCACCCACCAGCTACGCTCTAGTCTCCATTTCTACTATATGCCGATAATCCATCGGAGAACGCACCGTGTTCGTCAAAAAGTAAAACATGAACTATCTCGCACGATGCGGAGATGTGAAGACAGCCACATAAGAAAGCACGGGGCCATTCTTCATCGAGACACGGCCGTGACACGGCCGTGTGTCGGTGCGGACACGGTGCGGACATGTGTGGCTCAAGCTTCGTTCAAATCGCATCTCGACCTGCGTCGCTATCAGAACGCGATGCACCCCGTGAGTTTTTTCTTTTCTTTTGAATAAAATAAGATATATTCTGATCTTCAATTCAGTTTGCTATTTAGGCCCGGTTTTTCAATGCTCGGTTAAAGTGATTTAGCTTTCGGCTAATCGATAACCTTTAGGTAAACCGTTTTTCCACCTCTCATCTTGCGCTAACCTACTGCTATTCTATCGGGTAGAGTAACTATCACCTGAAAGTGTTTGTCAAATGGCTAACTGTAAGCTATCTTGCAGACGCATGCGCTCCGTAGGTTAACTATCCCGAACGGCCCGAACAGTCGAGTTTGTTCAACTGCTTTGTAACCAGTAACCTCATTTTCTATTTTGTTTTTTCTACGAAAGATGGAAGCATTTGATTTTTTAAGTGATGGCGATGAAGAATAAATTAATAGACTTCATTGATGACCAAAGAAGGCCATACGTGGTCAGAGAAAGAAGTAATCCATTTGACTATTTTTATGAATTGAATTTTTTCACAAGATTTAGGTTAAGAAAAGAAACTGTTTTGAATATATTAGAACAAATTGAACAACAGATAGAGACCATAACAGATAGGTAAATTATTTCAAACTCCATAAATCTTTTTCCAAGTTTCTATTTTTTCCCTCCAAGTAGTAGAATCTGTTTTTTTTATTCAATTATTGCTTTGAAACCATTTGTAATTTTTAACAGCAACGATCTATCAGAAGGACTAAAGTTTGCCAGTATTTTCTTCTTCAATGCTTTTGTTTCACCCATTTTATTATAAAATAATCAACAATAACATAACAAAACATATATTTCCGAAATAGACAGCAAAAGGGGAACGACCAATCAGAAGTGCTCCCTGAAACATCAGTACTACCAACGTTAACAAATATATCGCTAGCTGACAGTTTGCTAGCCTAAAGTCAAACATTCGAAGGAGGAACGCAATAGTTCTTAGTTGGAACTTTAGCTGATGGTTAAGCTTAACCTATAGTCAGCTAACTGTGAGTTTTAACCGAGCATTGAAAAACCGGGCCTAAAGCGTGGTTTCTCAAACCATAATTTATTCATTACATAAAGTTAACACTGAAAATTATGAGCTTATTTGACTCAGAGTGAATGCACGTATTTCTAACTGTTCCCTAATACAAATCCTCCACCAAATATATTGGAAACCAAAATTTCACCGTTTAGATCGAAAATGCAGAATTACGTCGCAAAAATACGAACTGCCTGACATGAAGATATCTACCCTGCAACAGTGGTGTATATGAGTTCAGAGCACACTAACATAGTATCTAAGACAGAGGTTCCCAAACTTTTTTTTCTCATAGACCACTTTGAAAATTTTGCTGGTTCCGGTGGACCCCCTGCAGCTATATTTCTGCCATATTCCCAAAACTCGGCAAAAATATGAAGATTAGATCTAAGTATGGAAATTTGCGTTGCGGCTTAGTTGCAACCACGAATTAACATTTTCGAAAAAAAAGTGAGAATTTATTGGTTAATTAATTAATTGAACTGGTGGATGTCAAAAATTTGAAGTTGGCCAATAACAAAAGTGATTCCATCCAACTTTACTCTTTAGAAATCTACCCAAAGTACAAGAAACCAATCAATTCTCACTTATTTTATTTAGAAAACTTCTCGCCCCCCCATTCGGAGTGGTAAAATAAAAAAGAGCAATAGTTTATTTTTTGTGTTGTATTTATTCAAATATGTAATTAATATAATATTAATTATTAGGTTTACATCACATTGTTGTATGATAACAGTCATGATATAATTAGACTTAAACGTTAATAACGTAGCGTAAATTCTGCAATGACAATCATAAAATAGTCATAATTTTAATGGGATGGATTGACAGCAAATTATCAATATTTAGCTTCAGTTTTGTTAGAAATAACCGCATATCTGCTCTTTTTTTGTTAAAAAGTTGGTAACGACACTAAAACTTCTTTCGACACGATAAGACGAGGGAAACGCTATCCTGTCATAAGCTTTTTCGCAGTACCCCACAGTCCATGATATTTTTCGGGTATTTCTGCCTGCAGCCAAAATGTTTGATACCATTTATTAAATTTCACCTTCAGCACTATTAGTGCTAAGCTCGAGCAGCTTCTCTTGTAATATTACATTCTCTACTTCCGTTTCATCAAATAGATTTATGATCCATGGTGGTATTTCTATCGTCAAAATAAGTATCTTCAAAAGTGATTCTGCAGTCATCATTCAGGGCAAGTGAATGTTGAACGCATGTCTGAATATTCTCATCAAGGCATTCTACCTGCGACAAAGTACTTACTTTTTCCGACACTGGCAAAAACTATCATCGATACACTTTGCTTTACTTTTCTTCTCGAAATTCAGGAAACAAATTGGTAAAGTTCAGCATAGGCATTCGTATTTATATTGGTAAAGAATGAAACAACTTCATGCAAGATTGCAAGCAAGATAGGTGAAGTCAAGCCAACATTTTAGTTCTTCACTATCGAAACCAGATAAATTTTCGTGGACCCCCGCTAACGAATTGTGAACCCCCATTATTTTTTCACGCCAACGTAGACCCCCGTCGAGTCTCCCGTGGACCCCTGGGGGTCCACCTGGACCACTTTGGGAATCAATGATCTAAGAGAACGAACGTATGCTCGCATCGAAATTCGTGTTGTGGAAGATTGTCGATAGTTAACACTATATGGTTTCGTGAAACTAAGGAGATCTTCCATAAACAGGCTCTTCATCTGCCAGGTACAACTGGGTGCGCAGTTTGAGCAGTTGTTGGGATAAATTTTCGATTTTAATTAACAAATTTTGATTTGAAAATATAAAATTCGCAAATTTTTTCCTTGAAAACGATCTGAAGGATTTTAATTTCATTTGCGGATTCGAAGTCAGATCCAATTAAAAATCGTCCTGGTTCTGGATTTTTTCAAAACTTCGTATTCAGGTGGAAAGTTTTATTTGGGACTCTCTGTATATATCATCTCGGAGCGCTTAGAAGCGTTATCAGCTTTCGGTTTTCCCGAAAGTTAATCCTAATGAAGAATAAAAATGAAGGCGATCAATAATTCGCATATACCTTATAACTTTGTAATGTTTCTAGAATAGTATATTGTTTTATTAGGAGTAACAGTGACACTTTTTGTGGCGAGTCTAAATGTTTGACAATTTTAGACAAGCCACAAAAAGTGCTTTTCTCCGAATAAAACATGCGATTTTTTTCGCAAACGGATTCAAACGATATAATTTAAATGGTGTTTTTAAAAAGGATTAGACGTGAAAAAACGTTAAACTAGATTGCTTTGCTCACTGGTTTTGTAGGTGTCAAGGCAACAAAATTTGACAATTCAACGAAATAATTGTCAGAAACATTTAAGGCCGAAACACATTATTGAAACGCGACGCGACAAAACGTGTTGATACCTGATGTATAATGTGTACTTACCAACATGTGATGTCACACAACACACAAGCAATTAATTGTTCTTCGTTCATTTTTGTCAACTTTCTGCCAAAATTCAGTAGATTATAAGGTATCAACGTATGAACGTACGCTTTATTTGACAATTCCAGAGTGACATCGGTTGTTACCTAGAAACATACAGCGCCCAACACGTCGACTAGATCAGGTAGCGTGTGCCTGTATCGCATGACGTCGGGAGTTCATAGTGTGATTCTGGTCATAGAAATTACTAGGATTTGATTTTATTCAACACGCGTCACGTTTTGTCGGGGTGTATAACGTTTCAATAATGTGTTTCCGCCCTTAAAGTCACTTATCTACGCCGTATAGGACTGTGCGATTTCGGTAAGTACCGGAGTATTAAGAAATAACTTGTTGAAGTAAAATATATACAATTTTTCTTATAGATTATATTATATCGGATTCGAAATCCAATTGTACGACACCCGACGTTCTTGAAATTGCCGTGAGCGTACGAAAAAGTGTACTTTTTGTACGCTCACGGCCGAACAAAAAAGTAAAAAAAAAATGACGTCTGTGAAATCGAACTTCAACATTAAGAACTGAGGTCGTAATTTTTTGACGTTTGCGGAAAAATGATTTTATATTACTCATAAGTATATGAAGTTTTTGAAATAGCACTTATATGTGTAGTTAGTACCGAAGACAAATAAAATATTCATCATTTTACTGATGGGAGAAATTGAAACTAATTCACAAAACTAAATATTACTATTTATTTTATGGAAATTGATTTCAACTAAACAGAAATAAAAATAGATGAAGAGTTTCAAAGGTTTGTTGGTCGGGATGATTATTAAAAAAACCAATTCAATGATCTGCCGACGTTTCTTTTATTTGTGTAAACTTCCTCAAGGCTCTAATGTACTAACTATGTGTTTATATCAACAAATGTGTGTAAAGTCATAAGTCAATGTACACTATCCGTAGTTATATGAACGCTCCATTTGTTTTTTTTTTTTTAATAATCATCCTGACCAACAAACCTTTGAGACTCTTCATCTATACTACATTGTTTCTCCACATTAATATAAGAAATAAAAATACTTTCCGTCAATTTACAATGTATTCAAAATAGATAACCGATTTTGACTATCACATAATTTTCAAATAAATTTACTTGACAATGCTGTCCGGTTGTACCTATACTTTAAATACATTGTGAGGAAATTGACGAAAAGTATTTTTATTTCTGTTTATTTTGAATATTACTCTAGTGAATATCTGTGTTCCTTTCAACTGTAGGTATAATATTTCATTCTCTTGTTTTCCACATACATAATATTTCACTTTATACAATCAATTTCAATTACTTCTAGCATGAAAGAAAACCTATAAGTGCCAAAACACGTTAAATATCCTTCCTAAAAGTAATATATATAATTTGTTACCGTTATGATGGAGATAAATATTCAGAATTGAAGGAGATAATATAAACTACAAAGAGAATGTAACTGCGTTTATTATCCATTTAAAAATCCTTTCAATCTAAGATATTTAGTTTGAACGGAAAGAAACTTCAAAAATGTCAAATATTCCACGTAGATACTAGAAATAATTTTGCAGAGATTCCAGGTATGAGAAATAAACGAAATATTTCAAAATTCAATGATACACCTTGAACATACCAAGGAAATATGGAAGGAATGTGAATAAGACATTCTCCGACATGTCAATCCTATTATAATTCATCAAGCGTAGGTCGAGATATACCGGCCTGGATCATATTCAATAAGATAGGCTGAAATGATGGAAAAAGAGGTAAATTTTTAAGAACCCTCGAACTGCTGAGTGCCGAAGAAGGGCTATTAACTATTGATGAGTGACCTATTTATTGCGAGATCTTGACATGGTTTTTCCATGTAGGGAATAATGGTTTTCTAGAATGCCTCTCTCAGATATGCAAGGAAATTTATAGCGCAGGATATAAATAACTTCGAGAGTTTCTACATCAAGCTGAAACTCCTAGGATTTTTTAAGTCGCCAATATGAACTTCTGAAATGATTTAATGTTACGAAGGATTTCGTGGATGGAAACAGCCCTGTAAAATTTGAAGTTGTAAACCGATTTCAATTTTTTTTTCAATATCAAGTACTAAAAGGTCTACCTGGGGCAAAATTTGAAATGTTTATTCCAATTTTCAGGGCATACTTTTTCTTAGTCGAAATTCGATTTTTTTATAGAAAAGATTATCACGCCACTGAATTCAGCGTGCCCCTAAATAGGTATGACCAAAATTTCATAAAGAAATATTCATTCATAACAATGTTATGGGAACTCAAAATTCAAAACTCACATTTAACAGTCACAAAAAAAAACACCCAATATCAACAGATAGCCATAGAAATATTTTTTTTATGATTTCAACAACAAAATAGCGTAAATATTTTCACGGAAAATAACGGAATTACATTCAAGTTTTCACGCAAATCAACTAAAACTAAGACCTAATAGATTTTTCAATTTAAATCTTAGTTGCCATGGAAATGATTGAGCGTAAGAAAGAAAATTGAAATGATACGCCTTTCGGGAGATGACTTTAGAAGTGCTGGAGAGGTTTGTAGAGTATTCATTTGATGGCAATTTATTCTTGAAATCATAAAAAAAATATGTCTATGGGTATCTGTTGATATTGGCTCTGTTTTTGTGACTATTAAGAGTTTTCGAATTTTGAGTTTTCATAATTTTGTTATGAACGAATATTTTTTTATGAAATTTTGGTCATACCTATTTAGGGACACGCTGAATCCAGTGGCGTGGTAATTTTTTCAATAAAAAAATCGCTAATAAAAAATTCCTATTTTCGACTAAGAAAAAATATCATAGTATACCCCGAAAATTGGATTGAACATTTCTTCTTTTGTCCCAAGGTAGACCTTTTAGTACTTGACATTTAAAAAAAAACATGGTTGCAATCGGTTCACAACTTCAAATTTTAGAGGGGTGTTTCCATTAAAAATGATTTGAAACTCCTGAGAGCGAATATTAAAAAAATTAAATGTTGAAAGTCTGGGAATTTTACTTAATTTTCTAGAATCATTACAGATAAATAAAAACATTCCGGTCTCTTATTGAGAATAGCCAAATCGAATATACTACAAGCCCCCTTAATATTCTCAAAATTACCGAACTACCCGACTAGCAGTTTAGAATGGGTTTTTCATATTTTAATAATTATTTGTAGCCATCCTTCTATTTAACCTTTCCACCCAACTTGTCATCTATTTCTTTCTTGTATTCCGTATAACGGAGAAATATATTTAGTTTGCAATTAGCATTTGAAGAAGGAGAAGTTTCACCGAAACGTGCGTATATTATTATAATAAATGTGTAAATTGTTTTTATCTACTTTCATTTAGTAATATGAATTTTACAGTTCTATAAATCGTTTTGTAAGGGCATCTTTTACAGAACTAGTGTTGAAATAGATGCCTTTACGGCACTAGTGCTGTAATGAAAAAAAACTTCCATCTGAATCGCTCATTTTGAAAAGCGCATTTCATATTTTTGGTTTGTTTGACAAAGTTTCGACAGTAACCATGCGAAACAGTAACCATGCGAAAGGTAACATAAACTTAATAGCAGGTGCATTTTTACAAATATTTTTATTCATAGATGAAATTAGATAAAATTTTGTACAATATTTTTGTTGTAAATTCATATTACTACACTCGATATTTTATCAAACTTGGCTGACGCCTCTACAACTTTAACATCTCGTGTTGTAATATGAATCTTTACAACACTAATATTGTAATAGTATATTGTATAATTAGTGGGAAAAGCATAATATTCCCAAACGACTGTGATAATTACCAGACGAGGAGCGTAGCGACGAGTCTGGTAACACAGGAGTTTGGGAATATGCTTTTCCCACGAATTATACATACTATTTTTTCTCCGATCGTTGATTTACATTTAAAAAATTAATTTAAAAATATTTCATCCAAGATGTAATCAAGTAAGTTTAAATAGGTTTCTCTATGTTCATATTGAAATATAGAAGTAGTAACCATGGAAAATACTCTGTTATAACAAAGGTAAAATAATTTTAAAGCTGGTTTTGTTTGATTCGTTGTATTTTATAAGGAATTAAAAAAGAATTAGTAAACATGAACACTGATAGTGATTATTTGTTGTCTTGCACGACTCCTGAACTAGTAGAAGCCGCGAACGGGGCTTCACTTAATTTACTTCCGGCGAAATCCAGAGAGAAGTATGAACTTGCGTACCAATGCTTCATGAATTTTTGTGGAAAAAACAACAGTGTATCCTTTTCTGAGAATGTACTGATGGCGTATGTTGCTGAATTGGCTAAAACAATGAAATCTTCGATGTTGTGGGCACATTATTCCATGCTTCAATCAACTTTGTCTGTTAAAGATAATATTAAACTGAGAGCAGTTTTAAAACGTCAAGCTACAGGATACAAAAAATGTAAATATTAACAACAATTATAAAAATTAAAACCATACTTTGTTTCATTTTAATGTAATAATAATCCATTTGTTACATTACCGCACGCTACAGCAGTGCGGTAAGAATATTACCGCACTGTTATTTTCTAATTGCTTAGCAACTGACTACTTTTCTGGAATGTTGAGCTTTTCGCATAGAAAACAGGTCAAAATAGTGTCACTTTTCCCACGATCGGAGAAATATAACTATTATAAACCATTGTTTTAATATGTTTATTAATTTACATCATCTATCGGCCCAATCAATCCATAATATAAACCTTCAAATTTATTGTACGAACCTAACCAAACTCACCTGTTTTTTGAGTCTGATGATTCCAAAAGTTCAGGAGTTGATGAGGCCTTAGAACGTCGATCTCCCGATCCTCTAAGAGGAGATCTTCGAAGATTTCCTTCATGTAACGGCTGAAATAAAAGAGAATAATTTAAATGATATTAATTTGAACTCATGTTTGTATTCACCCGTATAGGTAGTAGGTTCGTGTTGAGCTTCAATTTATATTCATTAAATCATTTAATTGATAACCCAACCTATATTTATAAAAACGACTCTAACTTGACTAACAATTTCGTAATTTTCAACCTTTCAGGATTCACATCCCAATTCTCCATCATAATTTGTATTGGCGCCCAAATATAACAAAACATAAACAATAATACTACGAACTAGAAAAAAAGGTATCTTATTTTGTATGTGTGTACCTATAATTTCCTTTTAGTTAGCTAATCAATTTAACTAAAAACTAGATAATATAAGTAGGTAATTCAAAACTTTTCAAGTAAGTCAAATCAATTGAGCAAGTTTAAATTAGGTAGTAAATTCCTATTTTATTTCACTTTCATATTCTTCGCTGGATTATGTTTGATCTTTTTAATATAACTTAACTATATAAGTTGGACAAATATTAGAAATTTATTGATAACTTGTAACGTTATGAAATACCGTCCACTGGCTAAACCAAATTCTAGCCGAGATCAGTCAATAAAGAAGATTCTATGATTTCTAGCGTTACTTCAAATAGTAGAAGGGATAAGTCGTCAAATCCGGAACGCGAACAAAACCATCTTGCTTTTTCGACTAGAGAGTTCGAGTTAATAACACGTCGTAAAAATTGTAATATATTCTAACTTTATAGTGATCTCGAAGTTGATAAATTTTTGCTAAATATCTTTGCGCTAGGAAGCGCAAAACCACAGGAGTTCAAAAACATCAGGAATTCCCAAGAATTTAAAAAACTGAAGGAGTCGCAATTTCAAAACTGCAGGAGTCTGAATTCTGAAAAAACATCAGGAGTCCTAATTCCAAAAACATCAGGGGTCCTAATTCCAAAAACTGAAGGAGTCTGGATTGAAGATCATCAAAAAAAACAGATCAGTATACTGAAAAGAGCGAAATAAAATTAACTTTCTTCGTTTTATATCATTCAATTTAATTGTATTTCACTTGTAATCTTTGAAACAAATACTACGAATAACTAATAGATATTTTAGCAAAGTTTCCTCGTTTCATTGTCTCATAGAAATAAATCAGGAAAAGTGTAACGTTATTTCCCTAAATAATTGAACTAGTCGGAGCATTTTATTTATCTTTAAATTTTTATTGTTTCATAAGGGGAGTTTACGTTACAAACTCTTCAAGGTACATTTATTCAGGTAATTAAGTCAAATTATTGAAATATTAACATTTCGTCATAGTTTAATGAATACAGATTGTTTTGGCCTCACTGCATGTTATCAGTTCTGTGATAGCAAACCATAAAAAGCTGATGTTCCAGTACAGATTTCTCAGTACAGTCCCGAACTCGTATTGATTATAAAAATATATTCACCCGACTCTCAAAAATTACTTATTGAAGTGAAACCTTGACGAGCTATCTTCTCGGTGAAAAATAGATATACCTAATTCTCGATTTTAAATAGAACTTATTTCGGTCTTCTTGCAGGGTTTCCCAAAATTGCTTGTGTTTGTTTTAACAACACAAGGATCAACAACGAGTGTTAGTTGTTTCAATTCATATAGGGAGTATGTACAATAAAGCTGAAGTAATATATCGTTCGATACTTTTTCTAGACATATTTATCATGTTTTTAGAATTTGTTAAGTTCATAGTAGCAAAAAATTTGGTTGATATGAACTTAAGAAAAATTCCAAAAGCAGGTAGGTTCTCGATTTAATTTTCAATAAATACTTGTTTTGTAGTTCTAGGTATCAACTTTGAAGTTTCAAATGGCATATGGTACATTGTATGAAAGCTTTTTTGGCATTGACTTTGAATTAGGGAAAAAAATCAAAATCTTTCGACGAATTTTTAGGAAAAACAACACGAATTTTTTAGAATTTTGTGTTTTGAAATTTAAAATTGTTTAACTGAGATTGAATTCTCGCACATCACTTGGTGAAACATCATAAAGAATAAAGTATAAACTTTAAAATAAAAACACTTGGCTTATGTTTTACAATATAAAAAATCTTTAGATACTGTACTTAGCAGTAATGAAAAGTCGACATGTTTCGAGCTATGAACTCATTATCAAGACTGACTACAGGAGAGTATTGCATCGTAATTTATAAAACAGACAAAAGCAAAGGTGATACCTGAAAATCAATTTGTTCGTTTACAAGGGGTAATTGACTATTATGGGCGGAACTTATTTCGAGAATTTCGAGAAGGTCAAGACGTTTACCCTTGTTACCTGAATGTAACAATTTGGTTTTGTTGAAATCCAGGAAGTGATTGAATTTTATACAATGTTCAGAGAAGCCAGTGGTATTTTTGTTTTGTAAAATTGACTTTTTATGTTCTTCAACACGAATATTTATATTCCTTCCTGTCTGTCCAATATAGAAAGCAGGACATTCGTCGCAAAATATTTTGTAAATACCACTGTTTTCTCCGATGTTAGATTTTTCTTTATTATTGACCAAGAATGGCTTCAAGTTTCTTTTATTTGTACAAATTGTTTTAACGTTATTTTTCGATAGTCTGTTACAAATTTTGCTACTCAAATTAGGCACATAATTTATTGGGAAGTATTTTTGTTCTTCATTAAAAATTTGTAACAGACTATCGAAAAATAACGTTAAAACAATTTGTACAAATAAAAGAAACTTGAAGTCATTCTTGGTCAATAATAAAGAAAAATCTAACATCGGAGAAAACAGTGTTACAAAATATTTTGCGACGAATGTCCTGCTTTCTATATTGGACAGACAGGAAGGAATATAAATATTCGTATTGAAGAACATAAAAAGTCAATTTTACAAAACAAAAATACCACTGGCTTCTCTGAACATTGTATAAAATTCAATCACTTCCTGGATTTCAACAAAACCAAATTGTTACATTCAGGTAACAAAGGAAAACGCCTTGACCTTCTCGAAATTCTCGAAATAAGTTCCGCCCATAATAGTCAATTACCCCTTGTAAACGAACAAATTGATTTTCAGGTATCACCTTTGCTTTTGTCTGTTTTATAAATTACGATGCAATACTCTCCTGTAGTCAGTCTTGATAATGAGTTCATAGCTCGAAACATGTCGACTTTTCATTACTGCTAAGTACAGTATCTAAAGATTTTTTATATTGCGAAACATAAGCCAAGTGTTTTTATTTTAAAGTTTATACTTTATTCTTTAAAATTGTTTAATGAAATCGAAACTTGATCAGAATAAACACTCTAAGTAACTGGGTGCACCCCAGTTGTTCTTGACAAATCGAAAGTCTGTTTATGAAACATCTTCTTATATTTGCCAAAACCTTTATTGTTAATTTTCGACATTCTTTTTTACAAATTTCAATTTGTATGAATTCAGAGTTAGTACTAAAAGAGCTTTCATACAATGTATCACCAGCCCTATAGAACCAATCGAAATATCAAAGTTGTTACTTAGAGCTACAAAACGGATAAATCGATATCATCCTAAAATTACAAATCTACCGAATTTTTTTCAAAACTTCTTATAAAACGAAATATTCTCTCAGAATATTTCCTGTATACTTAAACATAAGCTCACATTTTGAACTGAATATTTCAGAAAATGTGACATATCCTCCTTGGGTAAAATTTTCAGTTCCTAATATACAATAAACTTCAAAGTTTTAGTATATAAAGAAATGATGTAACTCAGTTGAAAATCAATATTTTTGTTATACTCAGATTACGATATGATTTGCAAAGTGACATTTCACGAACAAACTTCTGAAATTCATTTGTAAAGTATCATCTGTCTAGCGAAATCGAGGATATACATTTTTCATTTCCTCCATGTATTATCCTAAAAGGACTCAGCGCTCACGCTAAATCAAGCACGCTATGGTTCGACTGCGTTAAAAATTTCATTGAATCAACCTGCCAAATTGATATGACAGAATTGGCAATATGGAAAGGAAATTCTATCCATAGATGGGACGCTTGTGGAAGAAATGATATTCCATTTCCTTCCTTTATCATGTAATTCGATTTTTTACTTCAATGTATTATTTTATTCGCATTAACGAAATACCCGTTTCATATAATAATTAATTTATTCAAATTTCACGATGTATGTGAATTATATAAGAAGATAATAAAAATTTTGTTAATGTGGTGTTCACAATAACAAAATCCAGGGTATCTTAGATGAAAATTTCCATCTGATTATTTCGTTTGATATTTCGTTTTGAAAAAAAGTTAGAGTCACGTATTTTATTGTATTCTGTTGTTGTTTTTCGATTTTTTATCTCTTTCGATATTTTTTAAATTTCTGAGCATATTATTTTACTATTGTCTATCTGTATATGTAAATAGTAAACGCGAATCAAATGAACATTAAACGTATGTAAACAATAAATACTTGTATCATTTTATGAAATTTCATTAACTTACTAAATTTTCAAGTTTGTATTACACATACTTGACGAGTTTCAAATATTATTTATATATATATATATATATATATATATATATATTTATATATATATATATATATATATATATATATATATATATATATATATATATATATATACTAGCTGACCCGGCAAACGTTGTTCTGCCATATAAATTATTTTTATCTATCTATCTTTCTATCTATTCATCTATCTGCTAATGTATCTCTATCTATCTATCTAGATAGTTATCTATCTTTCTATCTATCTATCTATCTATCTATCTATCTATCTATCTATCTATCTATCTATCTATCTATCTATCTATCTATCTATCTATCTATCTATCTATCTATCTATCTATCTATCTATCTATCTATCTATCTATCTATCTATCTATCTATCTATCTATCTATCTATCTATCTATCTATCTATCTATCTATCTATCTATCTATCTATCTATCTATCTATCTATCTATCTATCTATCTATCTATCTATCTACATATCTATCTATCTGACCCGGCAAACGTTGTTCTGCCATATAAATTATTTTTATCTATCTATATTTCTATCTATTCATCTATCTGCTAATGTATCTCTATCTATCTATCTAGATAGTTATCTATCTTTCTATCTATCTATCTATCTATCTATCTATCTATCTATCTATCTATCTATCTATCTATCTATCTATCTATCTATCTATCTATCTATCTATCTATCTATCTATCTATCTATCTATCTATCTATCTATCTATCTATCTATCTATCTATCTATCTATCTATCTATCTATCTATCTATCTATCTATCTATCTATCTATCTATCTATCTATCTATCTATCTATCTATCTATCTATCTATCTATCTATCTACATATCTATCTATCTGACCCGGCAAACGTTGTTCTGCCATATAAATTATTTTTATCTATCTAAATAGGGGTTGATCGTAGAGGGGTGAAAATTTAGGGTTGTATATATTTTTGAATGCTGTATCATAAAAAAATAGAACAGAAAATGTTTTCAGAAAAATAAAGAAAAAAATTAAGGGGTGGACTACCCTTAACATTTAGGGGGATGAAAAATAGATTTTGTGGGATTCTCAGACCTAACCGATATGCACAAAATTTCATGAGAATCGGTCGAGTCATTTCGAAGGAGTTTAACAAATAAAAAATAAGGGTTGATCGTAGAAGGGTGAAAATTTAAGGTTGTATGTATTTTTGTATGCTGTATCATAAAAAATAAAAACAAAAAATTTTGTCTAAAAAATAAAAAATTTTTTTAGGGGTGGACTACCCTTAACATTTAGGGGGATGAAAAATAAAAGTTGGCCGATTCTCAGACCTACTCAATATGCTCACAAAATTTCATGAGAATCGGTCGAGCCGTTTCGGAGGAGTATGGGAACTAAAACTGTGACACGAGAATTTTATATATAAGATATATACAAATACATGAATGATTTTGTCAAACGGAGGTAAGTGCCAGTCTGGTCAGTTGTCATATTGCTGTTGTCAGTGTTATATTTTATATTTATATTTTTTTATATTACTGTCGATCACATCAGTTCTCTTTCTTTTACTTTTCCAGCAGAGGGATCTGCCAGTGAAGCAAAAAAAAACCTACGGACTATGCTGCCATACATCTCTGAGGAAAATAGGCAATTTTTACCCCGAGGCGAAGCTAAGGGGTTATAGTCTCACGACAAAAAGTTAGTAGCTGGTCCAATTTTGAAAATTCCAACGGATATCGATAAAACACATATGATTTCATAAGAAAAGCGTTTTCAAAAATTTTTCCCCACGAAGAATAAATAATTATTATAGCGTGTTTTAGATTTTTTGTCCATAGACATGTGGTGCTATCTATAAATCCTAAACCTAAACCGATATCTACAATGATGAAATAAAATGATAGCATTTAATGTGTAGTTTTTTAATTTATATAATACATTCAAAGAATATTGACGACATGCACATGCGCCGAGGGGTTTTATCATTCCTAGTGCTACGCAGTAGGGAGTCCGGATTTTTTATTGACATAATCTCTCTAATACATATCATATTAGTATTAGTGTATAAACTTATGTTGTCTCGTGTAATAGAAAAATTTTCATGACGCTTTGGCTCTAATTACTCTGAACTTAGCTTCATTTAAAAATATATTATTCCTGGACTTATCTCTAATAGCATTTTACTACCACAATCACTTGGCTCTTTTTGCACCTGTAATTTTCTGCACCTGTCATTTTCATTTTTTTTTTGTAGGCAAACCATATCCTGCACAATGATACTGCGTATTGCATATGATTTAGTATCGATTTACTCATCGAAAATAATTTTTTCCAGCAGTACAAACCAAACTGTATCAAAATTTATAGTTTTTTGTTAATATCTAGGAATATCAAATTTGGTATTTACCTCCTTTGGACAAAAAATCATTCATATATATATATATATATATATATATATATATATATATATATATATATATATATATATATATATATATATTTATTTATTCGAATTGTTGTTGCCTGTGATCTATTTTTAATCTCTTGATAATTATTAGCAATAACAGGCTGGTTGAATCTTAAAAAATTCGATTTTATTAAAAAGTTGACGTTTCACTACGACATTCACATGACCATCTAATTCCCTTGCCATCTAATAATAACAATTTTGAATGTTGATATTAGACTGAATAGCACGTAATAAATAACAAAGAACAACCACATTCGAAAAAAATTTTAGCGAGACAAAGCAGTCTTTGTCTATTCAAATTTTTTCAAATCAATAAATGTCAAGGAGATCTCAATTTTTTCAAAAGTTTTGATAAACTACGAATGTCGTAGTGAAACGTCAACTTTTTAATAAAATCGAGTTTTTTAAGATTCAACCAGCCTGTTATTGCTAATAATTATCAAGAGATTAAAAATAGATCACAGGCAACAACAATTCGAATAAATAATTAAATATTGCAAGCTGAAAATATGGCAATGATCCCAAACTTAAGCTGAGAGTTTCAAACATTGTTCTAGATTGTGAGTACCTTTTTAAAAGATTTGAAATTCTAAATAAAAATTTCATTAAAAACGACTACTTCCATATAAACGGGCTATACCGATAATTTTGCTCTACTTATTTAATATTTTCCCGCGACTAATTTCTTTATTATTATTTATTTACTCGTTCTGAGATCTCGCGGATGGCATTATTCGCCTCCGTGGCAGAGTTTGACCAAATCTCCCAAACCGGAGAGTTCAAACAATAGTCCACAAAGGTGTGTTTGTCTTCCGTAGCAGAGGTTTTTATTTGTTGTACTATTTTCATCTCCAAATTTTCAATCCAATGCTTTGCTACGCCGTTCTGATGAGGACCAAAGAGTCCGAAACACGTGTCAACGGCTGCTTCCATATAAACGTTCTATACCGATAATTCTGCTCTACTTTTTTAATATTTTCCTGCGACTAATTTCTTTGTTGTTAGATAAATAGTACCCTATTATTTTTATTTTCGAACATTACGTAGGTAAAGGTTTCTGTGGTTTCCCTTGCCATCTAATAATAACAATTTTGAATGTTGATATTAGACTGAATAGCACGTAATAAATAACAAAGAACAACCACATTCGAAAAAAATTTTAGCGAGACAAAGCAGTCTTTGTCTATTCAAAATTTTTTCAAATCAATAAATGTCAAGGAGATTTCAATTTTTTCAGTTTTGATAAACTACGAATGTCGTAGTGAAACGTCAACTTTTTAATAAAATCGAGTTTTTTAAGATTCAACCAGCCTGTTATTGCTAATAATTATCAAGAGATTATATATATATATATATATATATATATATATATATATATATATATATATATATATATATATATATATATATATATATATATATATATATATACACGCTGCAAAGGCTACATCTCACATAAGGTAAAAACGACCATTATAAGAATAATCTGATTATTCTGTGAGTAGATACAAAATTGGAGTAACATCCTTAACTGATTAAAACGATACATCAATCCAACTCGAGAACAATGTTGAGCATTTACACTCAACGTTTATAAAAGCTGCGTTATATGTTCAAATGTCGGTCTTTATCGGTTCAGATTATGGTTGACTAATTCCACTCGCTTCAACAATCTACTCGATATAGGTTTGGCACTTTAGCAATAACGATATATAATGAGAACGTGTCCAAAGTGATGAATTATTGCAGATTGATATTTTTGTTGAAATTACAGATCACGAAAATCATTAATTTTATTTCAAATACAGAATTATATCATTGGAACCTAGAAAGTAGGACATTGGGTTATACTTATGAATGCACACACGCAGATATATAAATAGGAATATATATGTATATATATATATATATATATATATATATATATATATATATATATATATATATACTCTGTATTTGCAAAAAAAAATGAAAAACGAGGTTAATCGTGGGTTAGATATATTCAGTAATGGACAAAAGCACTGTACAGATTGTTAGATGCACAACTTCATATTTTACATGTTACAAGTCAGTAAATGTTAACGTCAGATGCAAAACTCTGTAAAAATATCTATGTGTCAAATGCAAAACTCCGTACTTTTAAACAACCAATCACAGGGTGCAATTGTCAACACGTGACAACTCCTGATGTGACCGCGTGTCGAATAACAACGATTTGGGATAAATGTTCTTTTTTGATTTCGTTAGTATAATTTTGTTTTATTTCTTGTTCTATGTTGCAATAAATTATAAGAAGAACCAGTAGTCAGGATTTGGGAAAAATGTTCTTTTTGATTTTGTTACAATAATTTTTTAATTTTATGTTCTATGTTGCAATAAATTATAAAAAAACGTATGGATTTTTTGTTATGATTGAAATTTTGATGAGAAAATTAATTTGTCTAAGTGGGTAAGTTCAAATGCAAAACTTCGTAAACTTAGCTTTCAAGTGCAAAACTCTGCAAGTGTATCTTTTATACCTATTTTTCCAATCCGCTAGGCCATCTATAGGTACAATTGCATGGCTGTTCGATTACAGTTATCGGTTACTACTATTAGAAACATTCTTCGGGTTTCTGAGAAGAGATACATAAGCACAATACGTTTTTATCGTTTACTGTAAAATCAACAAAATGTCACATACAGAGTTTTGCATTTAGCGGGCTCATATATATATATATATATATATATATATATATATATATATATATATATATATATATATATATATATATATATATATATATCCAACCGGTTGGCGTATCACCAAATAATGCAGCATGACTTGGCGATAAATATTTTCCTGAAAACTGGATTAGTAGGAGGGATTTCACTGAATGGCCTCCAAGATCGCCAGATTTAACATCCTTGAACTTTCTATCATGAGGTCATATGGAAAACATTATTTATAAACCTACCTCTTTAGAAGATCCACTCCATCGAAAAGTGGCAGCATGTGGCGAAATAATACATGAAATGTAACAAAATGCCCAAGAAAATGTTGACCAACAATTACATTACTAATTGGAAGTGAATGACTCGCAATTTGAAACTCTCAATTGAAATTCGTTTGAAAACTTTTTCTGTTTATTTCTCCTAAAGTTCCAACGGTTTCTTGACATTTATTTCAAAGCAGAACAATATATTTCTATCATGTCAGTCACTTGTGAAGACACAATAACCTCCCATATATAAAAAATATATGTTTTTGAATATTTTATTTTTCACTTGTATATTATTTGTTGATTTTACCTCAGATACGGTTGCTATAAATACACTCATTACGCCCTAGGGCGTAATGATCATAACGCCCGCTAATTGTACGAGTAGAAATGAAACAACTTTCATTGATAAAATACTTCATAATCCTTGTCATATACGACTCTGGATTTCTCCGGCAATGCATTATTCGCACTTTGGGAATCAATGATCTAGAATCTAGATTATGTTCCATATTTTCGAATATTTCATGTTCAATGTTGATTTTTAATATGTCATAAATTGCTGCATTTTCTATGATATTCTTGGGTAAATTAATTTTCATTTCCATTATTTCTATAAGACTACACAAAGAAAGCAGCAATGACATTCACTAAATATGATGACAAAAATATTCACAAACGTCAAAATATCAACAAATGACATGCCTACTATGAGAAGGAAAATGGAAAGTATAGGAGCAATGAACCGATTTTAGAACCGATTTTTCATTATAATAAAATAATTTGTTCGTGAAAAATAAAAATCTTGTATCCACCACGTGGGTTACTAGATCCTAACGCTCATCGGGCAACATTCATCCCTCGGGCCAGAGGCACTCGGGCCGAATGTTACCCACCGAGCGTTAGGATTTATATAACGCACTTGGTACATAAATAACTATTCTGGCTAGTGTGATAGTGCATAATATTTTGGGAATTGAAAAATTTGGTCCAGTCTCTGCATGTAAAAATATAAGATACAATAAGTAAGAAATATATATATATATATATATATATATATATATATATATATATATATATATATATATATATATATATATATATATGGGTGAATATATGGTATTTGATTTTTTTGTGTCCCGAAAGGAAAAGTTGCGTGTGTATTTTCATATTAATAATTTAACTAGTCGACATAATTTCTGCATTTGTAATGATAAAGGCCAGAAGAATTTTCTTCGTTTTTGAATTTTAAAGCCACCAGGGGAAAATTTGGTATCAGGGGAGTGACCTCGGGAGTGACACAATTGGCAGAGTATTGACAAATTAAGGCAGGGAAGTATTAGGCCATTGATTATCATCCAAGTAAAGTGAATAATACTAAATAAAACGTGGAAATGAATGTTTCGAAATTTATTTATGAATACAATAGAATCAGGCTCAGCAGTTTTACAATAACAACCGATTTGGTGAAATTGTTTGGCAAATCTCAAGTTTCTTATTAGAAAATAACAAATAACAGATGAATTTGGCTTTTATCAGTCTCATCTGAGAGTTCTGCAAAATAAGTACTTATCTATTGTAAAAATCACAGCACTTATTGTTTGACAGATTTTAATAATCAAATGTTCCAGAAGTTAAAGTTATATTTAAGGTTTAAATTAAATGGAATAAACATTCTAAATTGAACAGAAGGGCAAACTTTGCTTACAAAACAAAACAAAAGTATGTACTAACTTATGATACACCTATCAGTCTAAAGGCTATCTAAACAATTATACTTAAAAAAATATCATGGCACAATATGAATGAAAACTTTAATTTTTTGAAAAAAACACAAAATATTTTTCAATTAAATACTAAGTAATCAACAATTTGAATCGAATTGGCATTTACTTGGTGAAAGTTTATATTCATAACT